>JAJONR010000548.1:0-174138 GCA_029582245.1 Solanum etuberosum
TTATTCAGTTTTTAAGCTTTTGTATGCTTGAGTTAGTCTTCCGCTTGTAGTCAGCCAGGATAAGGGTTCGCTTGGGGACCAGCAATGATTCTCGAGTGCCGGCCACGTCCAGGGTGTAGGCTCGGGTCCTGACACTCATAATGACCATAACATGTGCTGAATGTTCTCTACGAGATTTCACTTTCTCTCACTTTCAACTGATGATAGCCAGATCTAAGGTCTATCTTAGAGAAACAAGTGGCTCCTTGAAGTTGGTCGAAAAGGTCATTAATCCTCGGAAGGGGATACTTATTCTTTATGGTGACCTTGTTCAACTAGAGGTAATCAATACACATCCTAAGAGACTATCTTTCTTTCTCACGAATAAGACCGGAGCGCCCCAAGGTGAGACTGATCAAACCCTTCTCAAGAAGAGCTCTTAACTGCTCTTTTACCTCTTTTAACTCAGGTGGAGCCATTCTATATGGCAAAATAGAAATGGGTTGAGTATCGGGATGAATATCTATTCTAAAGTCTATTTCTCCCTTAAGAGGACTCTGGAGATCGTCCGGAAAGACATCTAGAAACTTATCAAAAATTGGAACTGACTGAATAGGCGGTGCCTCAACACTAAAGTCATTAACTCGGACTAAGTGATAGATGCACCCCTTTGAAACTAACTTTCTGGTCGTAAGGTATGAAATAAAATTACCTTTAGACATTGTTGAACTACTCCTCCACTCTAAAACTAGCTCATTAGAAAACTGAAACTTGACTACTCGAATTCTACAATCAACGGAGGCATAACAAGCATGAAGCCAGTCCATACCTAGAATAACATCAAAGTCCATCATATCTAGCTCAACTAAGTCAGCCATGGTGTCCTTGTGATGGAAAGAGATTGTATAATCACGACATACTCTTTCTGCTAGAATAGACTCACCAACATGTGTGGAAACACTGAAGGGCTCAAGAAGTTGTTTGGGGGGAATTCAAAACCTCATGGCTACATAAGGAGTTACAAAAGACAAACTCGCCCCTTGATCAAGTAAGGCATAAACATCAAAAGTAAAGACTTTAAGCATTCCAGTGACAACATCTGGTGAGTTCTCCTAATCCTAGGTACTAGCTATAGAATACAGACGGTTCGTACCTCCGTATGTTCCTGAAGTAGCTCCTCTCTAGGTATTCTTATATGTTGGAGTTGTTGAAGAAAATTGGACTCTATTTCCCCCATTACCATGCCTGTTCTTAGGACATTCTTTCATAAAATGACCCATCTGACCACACTTGAAACAACCATTGGATCTATCAAGACACTCTCCTGAATGGGTCCTACCACACTTAGCACAAGGTGGGATTGGAACCCCTATGCCACACTACCCTGAGACTGAGTACCCTGAGCTCTGAAATTCTGAGAATCATTCATGTTTCTTGGTGCAAGTCCCCTAGCTGAAGATGGAACAGGTCCAGATGACACCTGCTGAAAAGATGACCGATGTCCATTCTCGATCTTTTGCTGTTCAGTCTCATTACTTGTTGTCTTTGCCCTCCTTTTGTGAAAATCCTCTTTATCCTTTAACTTTTCCTCCTCTACCTGTTGTACATGAATCATAATCCTAGCTATTTCCTTTTCCTTTATCAACATACTTGCTCTCCACTCCTTATTAGATAAACGGGATAGCCCAGACACAAACAAACTCATTCTACTTCTCATATCAGCCACCATCTCTGAAGCATAGAGGGATAGCTGAGTGAACTTAAGGCTGTACACTTCCACACTCATAGACTCGTGCTTCAAATCAATAAACTATCTTACCTTTGCTTCCCCTAAGTCTCGGGGAAAGAAGCGCCCCAAGAAAGTATCCTCAAAGATAGCCACACATAAGCATGAGTTAAAAGAAACTTTTACAGAGTTTAACTCTATCACACGAAGAAGAGATAGAAGAAAGTGAAATGTTCCTAAATGTTGTAGCCTCCTAATTATAGATGTGGCGCACTTCACATCGATAAAAAAAACTCTACAGACACGGCTTCATAGACACCCTAGGACTCTTGAACTCTATGCTCTGATACCAAGTTTGTCACACCGGGATCCTGCACCCTGGACATGGACAGCACTCGAGAACCATTTCTGGTCCCCAAGCAAACCCTTGGCATGGATGACTACTTAGCGGAAGATTTACTCAAGCGATAACAAGCTTGGAAATAGAATTTAGAACATTCAAACTCAAGCAAATACTTAACTCAAACTGACTGAAAATACTTAATTGCAATAATAATAATACTTTGCAAAAATGTATCAAAACATTTCAAACAAAAGGGAAATATTGAGAGACTCTTCAAATCTAACTATCTATGAGGCCTCTATAGTTCAACATGGATGTTGGGATAAGACCCACAACACCCTAAAAAACTAAACTGAAAGGTGTCTATGAAGCCGTGTTAAGTGATCTCAATTAAGTGTATGCTGATGATCCTGAACACCTGTAACTGCATTATAAAAGATGCAAGTCGAACAACATCAGTACATTTGAATGTACGAGTATGAAATATAGCCAATGCGAAATAACTGAAAGAAAGGACTGCAATAGGTATAACATAAACTCAACTGAATGTAAAGAATTAAAGGAATGAAACTATTTAACTTTACGAAATACTTTCTCATCCTTTGAACTTTAACATAAGAAGTGATATATAAAAATACACTTTAACTTTATTGGGAGATTCTCTAACCAATAGCCATCATTATGAGCTAAGTGATGATACATCGTATTGTCCACGCTGTCAAAACTATCCTATATCGCGCCGGAATATTAAACACCTCAACTAACTGGATCTACAAAGCTCTTGCCGAAGGCACTAAGGATTCATCTAATAAGTATGAGATTGTATCCATGTGGGAAAGAGATGGTTTATGGGAGTTGTGAGTTATTTTAACACTCCCCAATATCGGTGCTCAATACTATTCCCAATAATATTTACTTTTTCTCAATGGATAAATACATTACTCTTTCTATAGTTTGAGATAATTGCTGAAATTATCCTCTTAAAAGAGGTAACTACTCTGAACTATCTCTGAAACTCATTGTTCATTTAGAAAATAAGGTTTCTCTTTAATTAATGTAAAAATACATTCTTGGTTAAGATAATTACTCAAAAATTGGTCTCTTTAAGAGGTATCTGCTCTGTACTTAATCTTTCTGAAAACACTTTTAACTTTTGTCAAAAAGTCTACTCTTTTTCTTCATGTAAAAATGAAACATTTGGGAAATATTTAGTTCCCTTATACTCTTTCTCAAACTGTTCTTTACTTCCTCAAGACTCAGTTTAAACAATTTTTTAAAAGTTTCTCAATAAGAATTTACTGAAATACTCAAAATAGGTTTCATGCTGAAAAATAGTGATGAACAATCAACTAAATAATCACAATTCATATTGTATGTCAATTCAATGATGAGGAATAGAAATTCAATAATCAACAACTGAAGAATTCAGAACTCAATATCAACTCATCTCAAGAATACTAAAATCTAAGGTTAGAACCCTAGATTACTCTTTTACTGATTTCAAAGTAGATGTAGGACGTGATGAATAACTAAACCAACACTATGATAGCCTTACATACCTGGAAGAACCAAGTTCTTTGGCGAAATCGAAGAAACTTGAAGAATACTTGAACCCTAGCTTATCTCCTCTTGGAACCTTGCTCTAATGTCTTTAAGTGTTAATGAACGTAAAATAATTGATTAACACTTTCTAAGCCCTTAATTTGGTGTAAAACGACGTATTTTAGGCTTAGAATAGGGTTAAAACGACGTAGTTTAAGTACCAAACGCATAGGGAGAAAGAACAAAATGACCCCAACTTTTAAAACTGAAAACGTGCCCAAAATAGCCAGTTTCATGGACCGTCTACTACTTCACGGGCCGTTTAAATCATCATGGACCATCTAGTGGGTCGTCATGTTGCCCGACCTTATAGGGCTTCACTAAAACGGTCATAACGTTTGACTCCGAGCTCGAAATTAGGCAAACTTGGTGGCCTTAGAAAGATGACTCAAAGACCTTTAATTTGATAGGTGATGGACCACCTAATCCATTTTGTGCTGAGAGATATGATCATTTGAAGTTGACCCAAAACTTAAAATATGATGGGTGACTTGTACAGGCCAATAAACGGACCGTATAAGTCACCACGGGCTGTTTAGCGGCTCTTCTAGGTGACCTTCACCTTGGCTGCCTCGGGCAGTCCTACACGATGTCCATGATGGGTCGTGGTCCCCTAAACGGGTCGTCTAAGGTCACGTGAATGGTCTATGGTCCATTTTGGATTCCTGGACTTGCCCGTTTTCTCTTTTTAGCCATTTCTCAAAGTCTGAGGTGTTACAACAGTCCTCCAATTGTGAGGAACATGGTGTCGTTGGTGGAACTGTGAGTAGTGACTTCTTTTTTTAATTTCTGAAATCACAATGAGCATTTTCTTGGTGGTAACAATTGTTTGTGAGGTGCTTAGAACACTTACCGGATCTTTGTTTATTGATGTTTTCTTTTGTGATATATTGCTCTATTTGATGTGAGTGGAGCATTGAAGGAAGAGGAAGTTAGTAGAATGTTAAGCAAACTCCTATTGTAAGTCGGTGGACTTTGTAAGAAATATAAATATTGCTTGCTATTTATAATGTTATTGATTTTTTTAATCATCATCAACATGAAATTGATGAATTTAAAGACATAATAGAAGAAAAATTGTTATAAGATGACTTGAGTAATAATATTTTTTATAAGTGAACAAGCATTTATAGTTTTTCACACTGCGCTTAATATATTTGGAGAAAATTTGAAAAATTTGTTCAAATTTAAATTTTCAAAATATAGATTATACAAATTGACAAAAAGGAAATAAAAAAGGAACTCATGGTGTAACTAGATCTAATTAAATGTAATGGACTTTTGAATGAAGACATATGAATTAATGGCGAGAAGTTTCAGTTGCAAAAAGGAGATAAGGACAAAAAATCAATGCAAAAAACTCTCAATATTTTTCATGTGGTAGCATTCATGTGAATAATTCTCTCAAAATTCCAGATATGAATAAAAATAAAAATGTTCTAAAAAGATGTGAATACCCATCCTGGATGGTGGAGTGGGAATACCTAATGCCACAAGGATTTAAAAGAAGTCTTGGACTATGATAATCAAAGTGTAATCTAAAAATTTCACTCTTTTGTCCTCTAGTGGAAGATATTTAATTAAATCATCTTAGTTTGTAAATTTCTCAATCATCTCAATTAATTTTTTTTGATAGAAAAAAACAATATAACATCTCAATTGTATCAATTGATGCAATTTTTCGTGCCTTAGTTCTATCGATTTTCAAATTTCTTTGTCCCCCACCCCACCTCCCTACCCCCTCATCTCACACACATTTGTGCTCCTCGATTGTATAAGTTGTAAGTTCTACCGATTTTCAAATTTCTCTGTCCCCCACCCCTCTTCTCTTCCCCCTCTTCTCTCACACATATTTGTGCTCCTCGATTGTATCAGTTCTTACAATTCTGCCTTCCGCCAAAATCAATTCTTGCCATTCAAATCTAACGATTTACAGATCTATTTGAGGAGTTCATTAGTCTTGACATTTAGGTGGGATGTAAAGATCTACTTGGGGAGTTCATTAGTCTTGACATTCAGGTGAGATTTACAAATCTACTTCAGGAGTTCAATAGTCTTGACATTCTGGTAGGAGTTGGCCCCTTTGCAAGTCGTCATTTCATAAGTATTGACATTCAGGTAAGTCGTTCTTTATTTATTTGTTACTTGAATTTGACTGCATCTATGTTGTATGATTCTTTATTGGTGATAATTTTCTACATTAATTTTTATTTTAATTGAGATATAGATCGTTATTTTTATTTTTTATATAGAAGTTTTATGAACTTCCATTTGACAAGTTCTTTTTTATTGAATTCTCGTGTAGCTATTTAATAAATATCTATCAAATTAGTTAAATCTAAATTTAATGCTAGTTTGATAGACTATATGACAACTTTATATATGTTTGTTCAACTCGTTTACTAAATATTAAGCATAAAATAACTTACAAATCTTTTGAAAATCATCGTTATAAAGTTAAGAATTTTCCTATATTTAAAAGGATAGAAGACTTGACTTTTCACTCGTTTGTCTTCTTTACGTAGGTTTTGAGGATTAATGAAGTAAAATTTTATACTATTGTGACTTCTGTAGATTAAGTATGATTAACCTTAATCATATAGTGTTAATGTCACTTATGTTATGTTACGTCTATGTAATCTTGATTATCATGTAAGTTTTTTCAAAAATGAATCTTAAATTTTTACAAAAGGGAATTCATTTTCATCCAAACGATTCGTTCTTTTGAAGATTTTGAGTGACTTTCAGTGTTAATTTTTTTATAAGTACAATTCTTGGTATTTTGTTTCTTCTCAATTTTATGATTAATGTTGTTTAATGATTTTAAAGAAATTTGTGACTTCTGTATCACATATAGGATGAAAGTCACTATTTTGTAGCTCAAATGAAACCTTTTTTTTTGTTTATCTACACAACATAATTTATAAGCTCCCAAAAGGGGAGGGTTATAATTTTCGGTGTGAAGTAGGGGCTATAGTTTATTTGGTTCAGTTCAATGTTTTAATTTAGTATTAACCTCTTGATAGTTATTTCAATCTAGATGAAAGTGCTACCTAAATTAATTATTTCTAATTTATAAACTATGGTTCTTGCAATTTTCGGTGGTCTCTGTTTGAACTTCACAAGTCGTATTTGTAAATAATTACATGAATATATTTATTTTTGTGTTTTCCATAGATCTTTCGGGGAATTGAGACATATTTTATAGATTTGAATGGATTTTAGTTAAAGTTATTTTAAATATTCTTTGAAAAAGCATGTGACTGTATGTTTCGTATTGGTTTTGCATACGTTTTTGGGGTCTTTCCTTCAAGTGTTTATGAAGGGAAAGGAAAGAGTCACTAAGTAATCACTTGAAACATTTTTTCATTATACCGGTGTGTTAAATGTATATTACAGATATACCTAATTTAGAAATATATTGATTGATGTCAATGTATATTGTGTTAAGATCACGGAGCACCTGGAAGTTATATTTTATATTCTTATTGAACCTTTCTCTTTAAAAAAAGAGTTGTGTGCTTATTTTATTGGTCTTTCCTTCAAGTTGGTATGAAAGAAACAAAAAAAGGATAGTTGATTATTTGAAAAGAATTTTTCATTAAATTGATGTGTTTCATGTAAACTATGTACATAGCAAATTACAAATATATAGATTGACATCATTATATCATTTTGATTTCTGGTACAGGGAGCACTATTATAAATCTTTGGGATTAGTAAAATCAGAAAACATCTAGAAGAAAAGAAAATCAACTACAATGCAGCGTCGTACTAGTACAACAAACACCATATTTCATAATGAGGCCACTTATGATTTTGGTCCTATAAGAACTATGACTTCTGCTGCACACAACTCTGGAATATTCTATATAAGATCAGAATCTCATCTCATTGGTACGGTACCCAATCTTTTAGGAAATTATTATTCCTCTAATGGAAGCCTAATTATTATTTTGCCTAATGGAACAAACATATATTGTGTTTCCATTGTTCCAAGAAATTCTTTTCCTTTTGGATTCGCGCTGGAATATTAAAAAGTACATTGATTCCCAATTTTCTGTACCATTGCCGCATATTTTATGGAGCTGGACTTATCCTGTAATAAATTACACCTCAAAATTTAGGGAAGTGAATCATGCATCTGATCGTATGCCATTGCCACTACGTCGTACCAAATTTTCCACAGTAAATTTTCTTTGTCTTTACTTTTTTTTTCTTTTTAATTATAAATTTATTGCAATCTTCACATAATTAGTTTTTTCATACTCATACTTGATCTAATTACTAAATTAGACTTATCACGTCATAAGTATATTTTTAATACTTAGTAGTAATTATTTTTAACTTTTGATGCACTTATGCTTTTAATGATTGAATTGTGTTAGTTATTAAATTTTCATAGTAATAAGTGCTACTTTGCTTTTATGCTGAGGAACCATGGTGCCCAACTAAAATATATTAGTAATATGATCTCAAATTTTCTGTTGTTATGCTTCAACTAATAAATTTGTCTATTTTTTTTCTTCATATGTTTATTTACGAATACTTGAATATTTGTTAAACATAACGAAAATACGTAAGACTTGCAAATATGAGATTTTTTTTCAAAATATGATATGTATATATATATATATATATATATATATATATATATATATAGGCAGGTGTATAATTTTAACTAGATTTAATGATAAAACAAATACACTTAAAATATTTGACGTTACTTTTCCTACCTAAAATATCACCAACTATTCGCTAGAATATACCTTAACTATTATTATTTTTTCACAGCTTATCAATGTAGACATACATATGAATTGACATATGCATTTATGCTCATCAATGTTCCGATTATGTAGAGAAATTGTTGCCAGCGTAGTTTTCTTTTTATCCTTTTTTGAATGAAAAGTTGGGTATACAATTTGATACAAATGATTAATTTAAATGTTATTTGTGGCAATGTTATATACATATTGCTTTGTTGATATCCTAATGAGATTTGCATCTTCCTACAAGCTTTTGTTTCTGCAAGAATTCTTAAAACTGACACTTAAAACAATAAAAAAGACTAATATAAGAATTTATCACTTGACATGAGATTTTTAAATAATAATGATTTTGTTGTATTTTATAAAATATCCATGGCTATTTGATTTTCTTTGACAAGAAAATTATGTATCTTTGATCTGTAAAATTTACTTGTTTGAAAATTAGAACAAGTTGTATGTGTTATTTCTGGCACAAAATTCCATGCCTCAAACTTTTATGTTTAAGTGGAAAACATGAGTTATGACATAATAATGGACAACTAATAAGGAAACATGTATATTTTTGCTCACAAAGTATGATCTTGAATTTAGGGTTTGTTGGCCCTTCAAGATCAGACTGAAAATGTCAATATGGGATTGAGCAGGAAAGTCATTTTTACACGTATGAATTGCATCAACTATCAATCAACCGAAATATCTATAGGTGACAATAATACATGTTCTATTTGTTTGTTAAGGACTTACTTTCGTTTGAATATTGTGTTCTCATACTGCTTAAATTCTAGTCATGTATGTTAAATTATCTTACTCGAAAAATACATTTTCCATTTTGTAGGATGACTTCTCTGATGGACAGATCATTGTAAGCGCCACTGTCAGCACACCTTTCACTTTGATTGCATCAATATATGGCTCATGCAGAAGAATTCATGTCCCCTCTGCAATAGGATTGCATTGGCACTTTAAGAAACTCCAAACTAGAATTTATAACTAGATCTTTTAAATATAATTTCAATTTAAGCATTTTGTTTATGTTTTATGATAACTGATAAGACTTTTTTAACTTTGATAGTAGTTTTATAAATACATTAATGTGTATGAAAGTGTTTTTGTTATGTACCTTTTAATTTGACAGTGAACTTGTGAAATGCATTGTGAGTATTTTGTCAACTGAAATTAATGTTAGTTGAAAATATTGTGGTCGACATGTTTTTCAGTCAGCTAGGGGGTCAATGTACCTTTACTTTCCGGAGGAGGTGTGTAGTTTCTTATGCAAAAAAATTAAACAGTATTTTGTTTGATGATACAAATATAGGGTTAGCATATTGTGCTAAGTAATTACTTTTCCTAAAATATAATTACTTGAGAGATAATGAACTCTAACTCCTCACTGCACTTGGTGCTAATCACAGTCTCATTTCAGTTTATGCCTTGAAAACCTTAGTTCTTTACTTATTTTATGTTCAACAATTTCTTTGCTAGGCCACTTGAGGTGCTTGTTTACTATACTTCTTTTTTCTTTTCTTTTATTAGCTGAAGACTTATTGGAATTAACAACTCTACCTCATAAAATATAGGTAAAATTTGAATACACTTTATCCTTTTCAAACTATTCACTTATGGGATCACATGACTCGTAATGTTGTTATATATTTTATGGTGGTTTATTTTATTTATTACAATTGTTTAACCTCTCAATTTTTCTTTGTTTAGTCATAGTATATGATGAAAGTTTTAATTCTAAGACGACCTTTTAAACATTGATATGATTTAGAAAGTTAGTCATATACAAATCAAGTGTGTTTTTGTGTGTTCAAATAGTGATAACACATTTTGTTCATGTAGATAAACAAAAGATAATGAAAGAAAAATAATTAATAGGGAGGTGGATGAAGTCCTCTTCAGTAAAAGTAACTACCACATGCGAAAATTCACTTTGAATTTTAAATCCTTCTGTAACACCTCGGATTCAAAAAGGGGGGAAATTTCATTTTTTCACAGACCTGGTGCCAGTACAGACGACACTATCCATGGCCCGTAGGAGGGACGACGGTCCGTTGGTGGTGGAGTTGTTTGCAAGTTGGAATTTTTGAAAAATGTTAAGTTCTAGTACTCTTTCAATGGTTCACCAGGACGGTCTGTCATTCAATGCACGAGCCGTAGATAGGTATCGTAGGTGAGTCTCAAACTTAGAGAGATTTTGAAGCAAAGAGTTGGGACCTACAACTGTGGTCCACGGTTCGACGATTGACCCACGAACTATAGGTATGGTCCATCATTGGTGATGCACAACTAGTGGTCTCTGATCTCAACAACGACCAACCAGGACGGTCCATGGACTGACCAATAGACCGTGGGTTAGGGCATGAGTGAGGACTGTAATTATTTTCCTTAAGGGATTTTGAGTCTTTTTCTAGTTATTCTAGCCTAATACTATGTCGTTTTACCCTTCACCTAAAGCCCTATATAAGTGTTCATACCCCAAAATTTCCCCAATTGAAATCATTCTCTCAAATTCTTAAAAGAAGAACAATTCTTCCTCTCCAAAATAATTCTCTCTAGAAAGATTGAAGAAAAAGGAGTCTACCTAGGGTTTCAAGTCAAGTCTCCAATTCCACCATTGAAGGCAAGATTTTGGCGTTGAGATATGATAGTTTTCATCCATGGAGCCCTTTCCTCCATGAAGTTCCTAAATTCTCCAATTTATAAAGTTAGAAATTCCCAAATGAGTTAAGGTTTTCTTCCATGTCGTTGGTTCCTTTAAATGATAATTTATTTGATTATTTTATGATCTATTATGCATGAATTGAAATAATTCCATATTTTTAAGATGAATCCCCATGAACCTATGCTTAACCCATATTTTCTAGATATTGATGATTGAAAGTGGTGTTTTGAACTATGAAAGGTGAATTACGAAATTATGCATATTTTTAGGGAATTGATGAAATATGATGTAAATTTCCTCGAGAGTAAATCATATATGTTTTTGTTGTTGTTAATTGTTGTGAAAGGATTTCTCACATAAGTACCTCATGTATGCATGTGAAAGATTTTCTCACATAAAGAATTCGAAGGTTGAAAGGTCTTCTCTCCTAAATTGAATCAAAATTAAGGAGCTATTATAAGAATGAGGAAAATGACGATTACCCATTTCATATGATTTAAGGACAAAGGCTATTACCCAAGTCCTTTAAAAGAAAAGATGAATAAGACTAATGAATATTCTGTGGGAGTTATTACTCTTAGCACCGAGTGGACAAGTGGAGATTACCCATGTCCCATAAACTATGTGCCACCATAGGTTGTGTAAATAGACATTACCTAGTGGATCCACGTAAGCTAGAAGTTCATGGCTCTTACCTTGACAAGTCAGAACACCTCTTTTTGGTGTGGGGTAGACACCAGATTCCATGTTAATAACTCACATGGTCTTACATGTCAGTTAAAAGTAATTCTCCCACATTAATGAATCAAGGTTACTTTAAGAATTATCTCACATGTGATTTAAGATGATGTATACTTTCATTGACCATGTTTTATAACTTATGTTTTCTAGCCCTTTTATATCATGTTTTAGCTTTGTCATTGCATATTACGAAAATGTCCCTTTATCATGATTTTTACACTTCATGCATCGCTATCAATACTTGGTACATATTTGTACTAAGGCATACTCTTGCCTAGATTTGTTATCCAAATGTAGGGTCCGATGCTCCAGACTCGCACTTCCGGGGCTAGGATCTATTAGTAGAAGATTAAAGATTGGTGAGTCCTCATGTTCTGAGGACCGAGCCTTACTTATTTATGTCTTTAATTTTTAGTTTTAGACTTGATGTATGGGTTACGTCCCGATTACTTCTTATGTACTAGATGGCTTTGAGATATTGTTAGATTCCGCTTCATTTTATAAAACGTTGTGTTTTGAAATGATCTTTTAAATCTCTTGATTTCTATTATCTTGTCTATGCATGTTAAGTGGCTTGTACGAGGCCTCTCGGGGTCCTATACACCATTTTACACCAATGTTATACCTTGGGTCGTGACAAACTTTGTAATTAGAGCACAATCTTTAGAAAGGTCCTAGGAAAGTCTCATAAGCCGCGTCGAGTAGAGTCTTGTTCATGAGTGTACAGCATGCCATCTTTATGAATGAGAGGTTGTAAGATGTTTAGGAAATTCCATTTCTTCCATTACTCTTAAGTGGTGCGGTAAAGTTTAACTCTATATTATCTCTCTCTCCTAATCCTTATTTGATGCTCTACAAGATATGGCCACTCGAAGAGAATATGCTAGAATAAATGCGGGAGAGAATGTGAATCAAGGGCCTCCTCCTCAAGCTCCTCAAGTTTTGGCCGACCCTTTGGCCGAGCAAGTGACTAATGCGTAGTTTAGGGCTGCTTTTCAAGTGTTGGCTCAAACCATATCGGCTCAAGCCAATATGGAGGTTGCAGTCCCCGTGAACCCAAATGTGGGTACGACGATGACCTGAGTGAGAGACTTCACTAGAATGAATCCTCTGGAGTTTCATGGTTCTAAGGTTGAGGAAGACCCTCAAGAGTTCATTCATGAAGTGTACAAGGTGTTGATGATCATGGGAGTGAAGCCGGTGTAAAAGACAGAATTTGCTTCTTACCAACTTAAGAGTGTTACTGAAGTTTGGTTCAACCAATGGAAGGAAAAGAGTTGATGCGGGTCCTCTCAATTGGGAAACGTTCAAGGTTGCTTTCCTTGATAGGTTCTTTCCCCTAGAAATGAGAGAGGCAAATGTTCTTGAATTCATCAACCTTCATCAAGGAAATATGAGTGTGAAGGAATATTCTTTGAAGTTCACAAAATTATATCGATATACTCCTACTATGGTTGCCGATCCTAGGGTGAGAATGAGTAAGTTTGTTTCGGGTGTGTCCGAGATGGTGGTTAAGGAATGTCGTACCGCTGTGCTTATTAATTATATGGACATTTCTCGTCTCATGGTTCATGCTCAACAAATTGAAGAGTAGAAACTTAAGAAAAGGTTTAGGGAGGCAAAGAGGGCCAAAACCGGTGATAGTAACTTCTCACACTCAAGGTCCGATAGACATGTTCGTTCTAAGTTCCGACAAAGGTTTTCCGACCAAGGTTCCTCCAATGATCCTCCTAAGTTCAACAAATATATGGTGCCTAACCCTAATTCTCAAGGAGGGAATGATGGTGGATCTTCATTGCCTACTTTTGCTAACTGTGGAAAGAAGCATGAGGGTAGGTGTCTAGCGGGTTCCAGTGTTTGTTTTGGCTGTGGTAAGATGGACCACAAGATAAGAGATTGTCCCTCAGTTGCTAAAAATGATGGAGGTAATCATAGAAGGGCTCAACCTAATCCTCCATCCGGTCCTAGTGGGAGTCAGAAGTAAAACAGATTCTATGCACTTCAGACTCTTCATGGGCAAAAAGGTTCTCCCGATGTGGTTACCGGTATGTTGAAAGTCTTCCAACTTGATGTTTATGCTTTACTTGACCCCGGTGCTACCTTGTCTTTGTGACGCCATATGTGGCTAGGAGGTTTGATATTATTCCGGATGTGTTGTTAGATCCTTTTTCTATCTATACTCTTGTTGGTGATTCTATTGTGGCTAAGAGGGTCTATAGAAAGTGTCATGTCTCCTTGCCCCATAGAGTCACTCATGTTGATCTTGTAGAACTTGATATGCTAGATTTTGATGTTATCCTTGTGTGGATTAGATGTATCCATGTTATGCTTCTATTGATTGTAGAACCCGTGTAGTCAAGTTTCAGTTTCCAAATGAACCAATCCTAGAGTGGAAAGGGGGAAATTATATGCCTAAGGATCAGTTTATCTCATCTTAAAGTTAGAAAGATGATTTCTAAGGGTTGCATTTACAATCCAGTTAGGGTGAGGGATATGTATTCTGAAACCCCTACTCCTGAGTTTGTCCTAGTTGTTAATGAATTTCTGGAAGTTTTCCCCGATGATCTATCTGGTATTCCTCCCGAAAGGAAAATAGATTTTGGTATTGACCTTCTCCCAGATACGCAACCTATATCTATTCCTCCTTATCGTATGGCTCGGTAGAACTTAAAGAATTAAAGGAAGAATTGAAAGATTTATTAGATAAAGGATTCATCCGACCAAGTATCTCTATATGGGGTGCTTAAGTTTTGTTTGTTAGGAAGAAAGATGTTTCACTTCGTATGTGTATCGACTACCGAAAATTGAACAAGGTTATCGTTAAGAATAAGTATCCCTTCCCAAGGATAGATGATTTGTTTTACCAACTTCAAGGAGCAAGTTACTTCTCTAAGATTGACATCCGGTCGGGTTATCACCAATTGAAGGTGAAGGAAGATGACATCCCGAAGATGGCTTTTCGAACTCGGTATGGTCATTATGAATTTTTGGCAATGTCTTTTGGTTTGAATAATGCTCCGACTGTATTTATGGATTTGATGAATAGGGTGTTTAGAAAATACCTTGATATGTTTGTAATTGTGTTCATTGATGATATATTGATCTATTCAAGGAGTTGAGATGAGCATACCAATCATTTGACGATTGTACTGCAAGTCCTCAAAGACCAACAAATCTTTGCAAAGTTTAGTAAATGTGAGATTTGGTTAAGGTCCGTGGCTTTTCTTAGTCATATTGTTTCTGGTAAGGGTATTGAGGTAGATCCTAAGAAGACGGATTTGGTCAAGAGTTGGCCTAGACCCCTATCCCCTTTAGATATTAGAAGTTTCTTGGGTTTAGTCGGCTACTATAGACGGTTTGTCGAAGGGTTTTCCTCGATTGCTTCTCCATTGACGACATTGACTCAAAATAAGGTTAAGTCCATATGATCCGAAGTATGTAAGAAGAATTTTCAAGAATTGAAAAATAGACTTACTCCCGCTCTGGTGTTGACCTTATCGGAAGGAACCGATGGATTTGTTGTTTATTGTGATGCCTGAATAATTGTGTTAGGATGTTTCCTTATGCAAAATGAGAAAGTTATTGCCTATGCTTCAAGGCAACTTAAGATTCATGAGAAGAATTATCCTACCCATAACCTTTAACTAGCGGCGGTCGTGTTTGCTCTTAAGATTTGGAGGCATTATTTGTATAGTGTTCATGTGGATGTCTTTACCGACCACAAGAGTTTGCAATATGTGTTTAAACAAAAAGATCTAAATCTTCGCCAAAGGAGGTGGCGTGAGTTACTAAAGGATTATGACATGAGTGTTCTCTATCACTCCGACAAGGAAAATGTGGTGGCAGATGCTCTAAGTCGATTATCAATGAGTAGTGTTACTCATATTGAAGAAGATAAAAAGGAGTTGGTTCGAGATTTTCATAGATTGGCCCGATTGGGTGTTCGATTAGTTGACTCTACCAAGGGTGGTGTTATGGTTCACAATGGTTCAGAATCATCTTCTGTGGCCGATGTGAAATCCAAGCAAGGTCTTGATCCGACTTTGGTTGAATTGAAGGAAGCGGTACTTAAAAAGTCCGTAGAGGCTTTCTCCAAAGGAGGAGATGGTGTACTTAGATATCAAAGTAGTTTGCATGTTCCTAATGTCGATGACTTGAAAGAGAATATTTTATCAGAAGCCGATAGTTCTCGATACTCCATTCACCCAGGAGCCACCAAGATGTACCGTGACTTGTGAGAGATCTATTGGTGGAATATGATGAAGAATGATATTGCGGAATTTGTGGCTAAGGGTCCCAATTGTCAACAAGTGAAAGTTGAGCACCAAAAGCTGGGAGGTTTATCCTAGGATATTAGCATTCCTACTTGGAAGTGGGAATATTTGAACATGGATTTCATTGTTTTTTTACCACGTACCCGGCGACAACATTACTCGATTTGGGTTATTGTAGATCGAATGAAGAAATTGACTCATTTCATTCCTGTCAAGATTTCTTATTCAGCGGAGGACTATGTTAAGTTGTACTTGAGAGAAATTGTGAGGTTGCATGGAGTTCCCTTGTCCATTATCTTCAATAGGGGTACCCAATTTACTTCTCAATTTTGGAAATCTTTCTAAAAGAGTCTTGGTACTCATGTTAAGCTTAGTACGGCCTTTCATCAACAAACCGATGGGTAAGCGGGGTGTACTATCCAAACTTTGGAAAATATGTTGAGAGCATGTGTAATTGACTTTAAGGGTAATTGGGATGATCACTTGCCTTTGATTGAGTTTGCATATAACATTAGCTACCATTCAAGCATTAGTATGGCTCCATTTAATGCTCTATATGGTAGGAGGTGTAGATCTCATATAGGTTGGTTAGAAGTGGGTGAAGTCGCCTTTATAGGTCCCTAGTTGATACATGAGACTATGAAGAAAGTTCGTCTTATTAGACAAAGGTTGAAAATGGCTCAAAGCTGACTAAAGTCCTATGCCGATGTTTGAAGAAGATGTCATGAGTTTGATGGTCATGATTGGGTCTACTTGAAAATTTCACCCATGAAAGGTGTAATGAGATTAGGGAAGAAAGGGAAGATTAGTCCCCATTATGTGGGCCCATATCAGATTTTGAGGCGAATTGGCAAGGTTGTTTATGAACTTGAATTACCTAATGACTTGACATCGGTGCATCCAGTTTTACATGTCGCCTTGTTGAAGAACTGTGTTGGAGATCCGACATCAATCATTCCCTTAGAAGGTTTGGGAGTTAAGGAGAATCTTTCATATGCGGAAGTTCCAGTTGAGATTTTAGACTGGCAAGTCAAGAAGTTGAGAAATAAACAAGTTGCTTCCATGGAAGTTCTTTGGAGGAATCAGTTAGTTGAGGTTGCTACTTGGGAGGCCGAGGCTGATATGATGTCCTGTTATCCTCATCTCTTTCACTCCGTTCCTACTCTAGCTTGAGGTATTTAGCTCCTCATGGTTTACTCTCTTGGTGTCATGCGTCTTAGATATTCCCATGATTTCCTCATTATACATATTCATGAAAAGCTTAAATTTTGAGAAAAGGATTTTACATGCTTGATTTCTACATGTTTATGTGCATTTGAATATGAGTTGCATATAGACTTCATGATATGATGTTTTGAACATGTTTTAGCTTGGAGTTGATGTTTCCTCCTCGGATATGTATAGTTATGTAATTGCATTCATGTTGGGCTGTTAGATTAAGTTCCTACCTTCCTTATGATGTCTTGAATCCCATTATACGACGAATGTTCCCTAGGGGGAGATATTGTAACACCTCGGATTCAAAATGGGAAAAAAATTCAATTTTTCATTTATCTGGTGCCAGCATAGACGACACCACCCATCGCCTATAGATGGGACGACGGTCCATTGGTGGTTGTGTGGTTGGCAAGTTAGAATTTTCCAAAAATGTCCAGTACTTTTTCAACGGTTCACCAAGATGGTCCGTCATTCAATGCAGAAGCTGTAGATAGGTCTCATAGGTGAGTCCCAGAAAGATTTTGAGGCCAAGAGTTGGGACCTATGACCGTGGTCCATAGTCCGTCGATGGACCCACAGGCGTAGGTATGGTCCATCGTTGGGGGTCCATAATTAGTGGTCTCTGATCTCAACCACGACCAACCAGGACGGTCCATGGTCTGACCAACGGACCGTGGGTTGGGGCGTGAGTGAAGTCCGTAGATATTTTCCTTAAGGGCTTTTGGGTCTTTTCATAATTATTCTAGCCTAATACTATGTTGTTTTACCCTTCACCTAAAGCCCTATATAAGTGTTTTTACCCTCAAATTTCCCCAATTGAAATCATTCTCTCAAATTCCTAAAAGAAGAACAAGTTTTCCTCTCAAAAATAATTCTCTCTCTAGAAAGGTTGAAGAAGAAGGAGTCAACCTAGGGTTTCAAGTCAAGTCTCCAATTCCACCATTGAATACAAGCATTTGGCGTTGAGGTATGATAGTTTTCATCCATGGAGTCCTTTCCTCCATGGAGTTCCTAAATTCTCCAATTTATAAAGTTACAATTGAGTTAGGGTTACAATTGAGTTAGGATTTTCTTCCATGTCTAGGTTCCTTTAAATGTTGATTTATTTGATTATTTTATGATCTAGTATGCATGAACTGAAATAATTCCATGTTTTTAAGATGAATCCCCATGATCCCATGCTTAACCCATGTTTTCTAGAAATTGATTATTGAAAGTGGGGTTTTGAACTATGAAAGGTGAATTACCGAATTATGCATGTTCTTAGGGAATTGATGAAATATGCTGTAAATTGTTTTGAGAGTAAAGCATATATGTTGTTGTTGTTTTTAATTGTTGTAAAAGGATTTCTCACATAAGTACCTCATGCATGCATGTGAAAGGTTTTCTCACATAAAGGATTCTAAGATTGAATGGACTTCTCACCTAAATTGAATCAAAATTAAGGTGCTATTCTAAGGATGAGGCAAGTGACGATTACCCATGTCATATGATATAAGGACAAGAGGCGATTACCCAAGTCCTTTAAAAAAAATGAATAAGACTAATGAATATTCCGTGGGAGTTATGCTTAGCACCGAGTGGACAAGTGGCGATTATTCATGTCCCATAAACTATGTGCTACCATAGGTTGTCTAGATAGATATTAGCTAGGGGATCCACATAAGCTAGAAGTTCATGGTTCTTATCTTGGCAAGTGAAAACACCTCTTTTTGGTGTAGGGGTAGACACCAGATTCTATGTTAATAGCTCATATAGTCATACATGTCGGTTAAAGGTAATTCTCTCACATTAATGAATCAAGGTTACTTTAAGAAGTATCTCACATGTGATTTAAGATGATGTCTACTTGCATTGACCATGTTTTATGACTTATGTTTTCTTGCTCTTTTATATCATATTGTAGCTTGGTCATTGCATATTACAAAAATGTCTCTTTATCATGATTTTTACACTTCATTCATCTCTATTATAATTGGTAGATATTTGTACTAATGCATACTCTTGCCTACATTTCTTATCCAAATGTAGGGTTCGACGCTCCAGACTCGCACTTCCGAGTTTAGGATCTATTAGTAGAAGATTGAAGATTGGTGAGTCCTTATGTTTCGAGGATCGAGCCTTACTTCATTATGTCTTTACTTTTCAGTTTTAGACTTGATGTACAGGTTACGTCCCGATTACTTCTTATGTACTAGATGACTTTGAGACATTGTTAGATTCCGCTTCGTTTTTTTAAACTTTATGTTTTGAAATGATCTTCTAAATTTCTTGATTTCTATTATCTTGTCTATGCATGTTAAGTGGCTTGTATGACGCTTCTCGGGGTCTTATACGCCATGTTACACCTAGGGTCTACCTTGGGTCGTGACACCTTCATTTATATGATTTTTATGTTATTTACACTTGTAAAAGAAGAAAAACTTTTATCATTAACTGATAACAAAGGCATTTTAGTTAATTATTAATGACGATATAATGAAAATGTCCTCCACTTTTGGTAATGATATTTTTTAGACAACTTTTATTCTTTTTTATTTTTCTCTTTGAGGGCTTTTGTTCTTTTGATATTTTAATGTTCCTCGAATACTAGACATTACTTATATGGTGTTACTTATATGGTGTTCTTTTGATCTTTTAAAATTTGAAGGCATTACTTATATGGTGTTCATGTTGATGTCTTTACCGACCACAAAAGTTTGCAATATGTGTTTAAACAAAAAAATCTAAATCTTTGCCAAAGGAGGTGTCTTGACTTACTAAAGGATTATGACATGAGTGTTTTCTATCACCCCGGCAAGGCAAATGTGGTGGCAGATGATCTTAGTCTGTTATCAATGGGTAGTGTTGCTCATATTGAGGAGGGTAAGAAGGAGTTGGTTCAAAATGTTCATAGATTGGCCCGTTTAGGCGTTTGGTTAGTTGATTCCACCAAGAAGGTTTTTCCAAAATATTAGTATTCCTATTGGGAAGTGGGAAGATTTGGATATGGACTTTATTGTTGGGTTACCCCACACCCGACGAAAACATGCCTCGATTTGGGTTATAGTAGACTGTATTACAAAATCGGTTCATTTCATCCCCGTCAAGGTTTCTTATTCGGCGGAGGACTATACTGATGTTTATGTTAGATGGAGTGCCCCGTATCCATTATCTCCGATAGTAGTACCCAATTTACTTCTCAGTTTTGGAAATCTTTCAAAAAGGGGCTTGGTACTCGTTTTAAGATTAGTACAGCCTTTCATCCGCAAATCGATGGGTAAGCGGAGCATATTATCCAAACTCTGGAAGAGATGTTGAGAGCTTGTGTGATTGACTTCAAGGGTAACTGGGATGATCATTTGCCTTTGATTGAGTTTGCGTATAATAATAACTATCATTCAAGCATTGGTATGGCTCCATTTGAGTCTCTATATTTTATGAGGTGCAGATCTCCTATAGGTTGGTTTGAAGTGGGTGAAGTTGCTTTCATAGGTCCTGAATTGGTAGATAAAGCTATTGTCCCACCCCGAGGCTACCCCTTTGACGTAACACGGGACCTAGGATCACGAGTGACCCCAAGCTAACCCTGTGTCTGTCATATCATAAGCATACTGAGAGATACCAAATAAAACAGATACTATGCGGAAGCTAAAACAGTGGATAACTGAAAGTGGGGAATACCCAACTAGTCTGAATATATAAAATGTACTAAGAGTTTAATAACAACTGAAAGATCAAACTCAAAAAGTCAATTTGATTCTGCTACTATGTCTGAAAAGCCTTTACTGACAAAAGTTGATGGGACATGCCCCCAGCTAACCCTAGCAAAACTGAAAACTGAATAGAAGACTGAAATAAAATAAAGAATGTCTATTGTCCTCGAAGTATGAAGACTCACCACTCAAGCTGCTGAATACGGATTGGGAACCGATCTAAGCGTGATCTGGATGCTGAGTACCTGAACATACATCATGAAAGGATGTAGCGCAGAGTATGCGTCAGTACTTTGAATGTACTGAGCGTGCACGATATATATACTAAGCTGAAACAAGGCATAACTGAGCTATACTGTAAATACTGAAAAGGTAACTGAAAGCTAAACTGAATGCAATGACCAAGTACAAATCATGAACATGACATGCTGAACTGAATACCGAAATATATACCGAAAACCTGGTCAAATGCACTAAGAGTCTGACTGTGGGAGCTACTATTAACCGACATAAAACCACATGAGCTAAACGTGGAATCTGATGTATACGCCCCATCGAGAGGACCCAATATACCTTGCCAGGGGTATAAAGGCATTACTGGCATGATCACTAAATCTGATGCCCACAGAGGGGACTTATACTCCTACGGGGGCACGTAGTTCTGGGACTATGAGGGTACGCTGAACCCTAGTCTAACTCTGTGCTAAGTCTACTCCCAACTGAATATGTAAATGATAAATTATGACTGAAATACTGAATAGCTCAAAAAACTGACATGCTATCTAAGAATGCAACATTTATATAATTATAATGAGACATTCGAAAGCTGAAACATGATTATCTGTTTAACTGACCTAGCAAATGCAATTCATAAACTAGGAGAATCTACACAAACTAGGGTTCTGAGTTTAATACTAGGAATTAAACAACGATTCTAAGAAAACATGATATTTTGATTACAAAGACTACAACAGCTAAATCACAACAATTATCCAAGGATTTAGAAACCCTCAGTCTAAACAAGATATGGAGAATCAAGAATCTGACTGAATTCTAGGGACCTAGTGGATGAAAGGAACCCACTAGTGAAATCCCACAGACCTAGTGACAAAATCTACGGAGAAATCCTTCGATTTCGGGGCTGGAACTGAAGAAAACCTACTGCGTGTTCTTGAGAAAACTGGCGCCTCTTTCTTCTCTTTTTGCTCTAAGTTTTGGTGATTTTGGAGAATAGAAGTTTTAGGTAGGTTCTGACTAAATTATAAGGCTTAAACTGAGTAAAAGGACATAGTTTAGGTGTAAAATGATGTATTTTAAATGCCCAATGCATCGGAGAAAAGAATGAAACGACCCTGACTTAAAAGCTGAACGAGGCCATCGACAGACCTGACCAACGGATCGTGGACTGAACGACGGTTCGTCATGGCAGGGCGTCGTTTGGCATCTGGGGCTTGGTTTAAGGGCCACAATCCACAGACCGTGGTTCCACCTACGGTCCGTAGGTCCGGCCGTAAGTCATGGTTTTCTGGGGAGTTCTGGGTGGCCAAATGATGGACCCTACCTACGGGCCGTGGTCTTGACCACAGGCCATAGTTTGGCCTCCGTCGGTGGCACTTGCAAGTTCTGAAAATCTGCATTTTTGTCTTTCTCGAATCCGAGGTGTTACATTATCTCCCCCTTGGGAACATTCGTCCTCGAATGAAGTCTAAACTATCTGGGTATGGAGGGAAGGAGTTGCAATCCCTACCACTGAGTACTAGAAACTGATATCTAACTGAGCTGAGTTCCAAGAACATGCAAATATGCTGAAAATGCAAGAACAAATGAAGGAACATGATACTAAGACTGAATTTATGCAAGAATAAGCTGAGATACTAGAGAGGAACTATTACCTCAAACTGAACCGGAATCGGAGGGAAAGAGATGAGGATACTTGGCCTTCATGGCTGTTTCTTCTTCCCAAGTAGCTCCCTTTACGGACTGACTCCTCCACAAAACCGTCACTGAAGCGACTTCTTTGTTTCTCAACCTTCTAACCTGATAATCTAGAATCTCAACTGGCACATCCTCATAAGTCAGACTATCTTTCACAGCCACATTCTCTAAAGGTACTATGGATGATGGATCACCCACACATTTCTTCAACAACGAAACGTGAAAGACCGGATGCACTGCTGCTAGTTCTGCTGGAAACTCTAACTCGTAAGCCACTTTACCAACCCTTTTCAAGACCTCGTAAGGGCCTACATATCTAGGACTGAGCTTCCCTTTCTTGCCAAATCTCATCATCCCCTTCATATGTGACACCTTTAAGAAAACCAAATCATCGATTTCAAACTCTAAGTCCCTTCTTCTCACATCTGCATAGGACTTCTGACGACTCTGAGCTGTCTTTAGTCTATCTCTGTTGAGCTGAACTTTTTCCAAAGCCTCATGAACAGAATCTGACCCTATCAAAGATGTTTCACCTACTTCGAACCAACCAATCGGAGATATACATATACGCCCATATAGTGCCTCATACGGGGCCATTTGAATAATAGAATGGAAGCTATTATTATAGGCGAACTCTATGAGAGGTAGGTGATCATGCCAACTTCCCTTGAAATCTATCACGTAAGATCTTAACATGTCCTCTAAGGTCTAAACGGTACGCTCTGCCTGGCCATCTATCTGTGGATGAAATGTTGTGCTGAGATTTAACTGAGTACCAAGACCTTTCTGAATCTGTAGTTTTGACAGCCAAGAAGTGAGCGGACTTAGTAACTCTGTCTACTATCGCCCAAATGGAGTCATGTTGTCTGCGAGTACGAGGTAAACCCATAATAAAGTCCATGTTTATCACTTCCCACTTCCATGTAGGAATGTTAATCTCTTCATTCATACCTCCTGGTTTCTGATGTTCTACCTTAACCTGTTTGCAGTTAGGACACTTAGCCACAAAATCTGCTATGTCCCTCTTCATGCCATTCCACCAAAAGACTTCCCGTAGATCACGGTACATCTTAGTGGCACCTGGATGAATGGAATACCTGGAGTTATGGGCTTCTGTAAGGATCTGCTTCCTCAACTCACCCACATTAGGAACACATAAGCGACCCTGGTAACGAAGCACGCCATCTCCCCCTTGGGAGAAAATCTGAACTTTCTGCTGGTGAACTGCACCCTTCAACTGAAGTAGTATAGGATCACTATCCTATTTCTCCTTAACCTCCGCTACCTATGAAGATTTTGATCCATTCTGAATTGTCACTCCACTATCTGATGTGTCCGTAAGACAAACTCCTAAGCGAGCAACTTGGTGAACATCTTTGGCTAGCTCTTTCCTTTCTTCCTCAACATGTGCTACACTACCCATAAACAACCTGCTGAGAGCATCATCCACTACAATGGCCTTACCAGGATGGTAAAGCACATTCATGTCATAGTCCTTGAGGAATTCAAGCCATCTCCTCTAACGAAGATTCAACTCTTTCTGGGTGAACACATACTGGAGGCTCTTATGATCTGTAAATACATCAACATGGACACCATACAAGTAGTGTCTCCAAATCTTTAGGGCAAATACTACAGCCGCAAGCTCGAGGTCATGAGTCGGGTAGTTCTTCTCATGAACCTTAAGTTGTCTAGAAGAAAAAGCTATGACCTTACCTCGCTGCATCAGTACAAAACCTAGGCCAAACCTGGATGCATCATAATAAATTACATAACCGTCTGAACCATCTGGTAAAGCCAAGACCGGAGCTGTAGTTAACTTAGTTTTCAGTTCTGAGAAACTTTTCTCACACTCATCTGACCACTTAAACTTGACCTTCTTCTGAGTCAACTTGGTCAATGGGGAAGATATGGATGAAAATCCTTCAACAAATCTCCTGTAATACCCGGCAAAACCCAAGAAACTTCTGATAGCTGTTTGGGGATGGGTCTGGGCCAGTGCTGTACTGCCTCAATTTTCTGAGAATCCACTCGGATCCCTTCGCTGGATACCACATGACCAAGGAAAGGGACAGACTGTAACCAGAATTCACATTTGCTGAACTTAGTGAATAGCTGGCGATCTTTGAGAGTTTGCAGAGCAACTCTCAGATGACTCGTATGCTCCTCCTCACTTCGATAATAAATAAGGATATCATCAATAAATATAATGATGAACAAGTCCAAATAATGTTTGAACACCCTGTGCATTAATTCTATAAAAGCTGCAGGAGAATTTGTTAGTCCAAAAGACATAAATACAAATTCATAATGACCATACCGAGTTTTGAAAGCTTTCTTCAGAATGTCACTATCTCTGACTCTGAGCTAATGATAGTCGGATCTGAGGTCTATCTTATAAAAGCACTAGCGCTCTAAAGTTGGTCGAACAAGTCATCAATCCTAGGGATAGGATACTTATTCTTGATTGTGACTTTGTTCAACTGCCGATAGTCAATGCACATCCTGAGAGAACCATCTTTCTTTTTCATGAACAATACTGGAGCACCCCATGGAAAGATATTGGGTTTGATGAAGCCCTTATCTAGAAGGTCTTTTAACTGTTCTTTCAATTCCTTAAGCTTGGCTGGAGCTATTCTATGAGGAATTGAAATGGGTTGGGTATCTGGAAGGAGATCTATTCCGAAGTCGATTTCCCTTGTGGGAGGAACTCCGGGAAGATCTTCTGGAAACACTTCTGGAAACTCATTTACTACTGGGACTGACTCAAGAGTTGGGGTTTTGGAGTTTGAATCCTTCACCCAAACAAGATGATAGATATACCCTTTGGAAATTATTTTTATGGCCTTAAGATAAGAAATGAATCGACCCATAGGTAGTGAGCTACTACCCTTCCACTCTAAGACTTGCTCATTTGGAAACTAAAACCGAACGATCCTAGTTCTACAATCGACTAAGGCATAACAGGAATGTAACCAATCCATGCCTAGAATGATATCGAAATCTACCATTTCTAACTCTACAAGATCTGCTGAGGTGACTTTCTGAGAGATTGTGACAGGGCAATTTCTGTATACCCGTCTAGCTATAACTGGGTCACCAACTGGGGTAGAGACTGAGAAGGGTTCTGAAAGAGTTTCTGGACTGACACCAAAATTTACTACTATATAGGGAGTTACAAAAGATAATGTAGCCCCTGGATCTAACAATGCATAAACATCTAATGAAAGATTCGTAACGTACCATTAACCACATCAGGAGAATATTCCTGATCCTGGAGAGCATACAACATGTTTTGGCGCTGACCGCCACCTGTACCAGATGAAGCACCCTACTGAGTTGGGCGACCTGCTGGTACTGCTAGAGCTGTAGACTGAGCCCTATTTTTGTTACCTCATTACCCCTACCTGGCAGAAGGGCAATCCTTCAACCTATGGACAGACTTTCCACACCATAAACACACTTCCTTTCCTGCAAGACACTCGCTCGGATGGTTCTTACCACACTTTGGACAAGTTGGGAAGGTCCTGTTACCTGAAGCACTCCCCTAAGACTTAGAGCCTGATGTCATTCCTTTCTGATCCTGTCAAAACCTGGGGGATGGAGCACTAGTTGATGAAGGTGCTGGGGCTGTAAACCTCTGTTGAAACTGTGAGCGACTTCCACCACCCAATTTCTACTGATAGTATTCATAATTCCCTATTCTTGCCTTCTTGTCCTTAGCCATTTTCCTAAGCTTATCTCCCTCAACCTGCTAAGCATGAGTCATAAGCCTAGAGATATTCATATCCTATAACAACATAGCATTCCTGCACTCTGTCTTCACCAAGTCGGATACCCCAAACATAAACTTACTCATTTGTGCCCTTGCATCGGCAACCATGTGTGGAGCATACCTGGAGAGCTGGGTGAACTTAAGTATATATTCTTGGACTGACATGGTACCCTGCTTCATATTCATAAACTCTTGTGCCTTAGCTTCTCTCAACTCCCTTGGGAAGAACCTGTCCAGAAAAGCTCCAGTAAAACACTCCCAAGTCATAGGAGCTGCATCCGCACCCCTGTTTTCTTTCCACTGAATTAACCAAATGTGAGCTACATCCTTAAGCCGGTAGAATGCCAACTCCACCCTATCATTACCAGTCACTTGCATCACTCCAACAATTTTCTTAACCTCATTAATGAAGTTTTGTGGGTCCTCACCAACCTGCGACCCTAAAAACTCAAGCGGATTCATCCGAACAAAATCTCAAACCGTAGCTGCAGCTGCTCCAACATTAGTGTTTGTTGGAACTAGGGACTGCTGATTGTTCTAATTGGCCACACTCTGAGCCAAGAGCTGGATTATATTCTGAAATTCTGCATTCATAACCTCATGGTTTGGGACTGAAGGAACTGTGTTAGCATTGCTTGCATTATCATTCTGTATGTTAGCTCTACGAGAAGGCATCATCTGAAATGCATAACGATGAATTAGAAAGGAGATCATACCCACGCACGATAAGAATAACAAGAAAGTGATGTTTTTCCTAAAACATTTCGAAGCCTCCCTCTCATTAGATATGGTTCACTTCACACCCATGAAAGAGACTCTACTTAGTGCGGCTTTCAGACATCCTAGGACCTTTTGAACATAATGCTCTGATAGCAAGTTTGTCACACCCCGAGGCTACCCCTTTGACGTAACATGGGACCTAGGATCACGAGTGACCCTAAGCTAACCCTGTGTCTGGCATATCATAAGCATACTGAGAGATACCAAATAAAACAGATAATATGTGAAAGTTAAAACAGTGGATAACTGAAAGTGGGGAATACCCAACTAGTCTGAATATATGAAATTTACTAAGAGTTTAATAACAACTGAAAGATCAAACTCAACAAGTCAAGCTGATCCTACTACTATGTCTAAAAAGCCTCTACTGACTAGAGTTGCTGGGACATGCCCCCAGCTAACCCTAGCAAAACTGAAAACTGAATAGAAGACTGAAATAAAATAAAGCATGTCTATTATCCTTGAAGTATGATGACTCACCACTCAAGCTGCTGAATACGGATTGGGAACTGATCTAAGCGTGATCTGGATGTTGAGTACCTGAACATACATCATAAAAGGATGTAGCGCAGAGTATGTGTCAGTACTTTGAATGTACTGAGCATGCAGGATATAGATACTAAGTTGAATCAAGGCGTAACTAAGCAATACTGTAAATACTGAAAAAAGGTAACTGAAAGCGGATCTGAATGCAATGACAAAGTACTAATCATGAACATGACATGCTGAACTGAATAATGGAATATATACCAAAAGCCTGGTCAAATACACTAAGAGTCTGACTGTGGGAGCTACTATTAACCGATATAAAACTATGTGTGCTAAACGTGGAGTCTGATGTATACGCCCCTTCGAGAGGACCCAATATACCTTGCCAGGGGTATAACGGCATGATTGGCGTGATCAATAAATTTGATGCCCATAGAGGGGACTTATACTCCTACGGGGGCACGTAGTTTTGGGACTGTGAGGGTACGCTGAACCCTAGTCCAACTCGGTGCTAAGTCTACTCCCAACTGAATATGTAAATGATACATTATGACTGAAATATTGAATAGCTCAAAATACTAACATGCTAACTGAGAATGCAACATTTATATACTGACAATGAGACATTCAAAAGTTAAAGCATGATTATCTGTTTAACTGACCTGGCGAGTGCAATTCATGAACTAAGAGAATGTACACAAACTAGGGTTCTGAGTTTAATACTAGTAATTAAACAACGATTCTAAAAAAACATGATATTTTGATTACAAAGACTACAATAGCTAAATCACAACAATTATACAAGGATTTAGAAACCCTAGGTCTAAACAAGATATGGAGAATTAAGAATCTGACTGAATTCTAGGGACCTAGTGGATAAAAGGAACCCACTAGTGAAATCCCACATACTTGGAAATGAAATCTATGGAGAAATCCTTCAATTTTGGGGCGGGAACCGAAGAAAACCTACTGTATGTTCTTGAGAAAATCGGCGCCTCTTTCTTCTCTTTTTGCTCTAAGTTTTTGTGATTTTGGAGAATATAGGTTTTATATAGGTTCTACCTAAATTATTAGGCTTAAACTGAGTAACACGACGTAGTTTAGGTGTAAAATGACGTAGTTTAAATGCACAATGCATAGGGGAAAGACCGAAACAACCCTGACTTAAAAGCTCAACGAGGCTATCGACGGACCTGACCGACGGTCCGTCTTGGCAGGGGGTCAATTGGCATCTGGGGCTTGGTTTGAGGGCCATGATCGACAGACCCTGGACCACGAACCGTGGTTACGGTCCGTGGGTCCGTCCATAGGTCATGGTTTTCTGGGGAGTTCTGTGTGCCCAACCTACGGACCCTACCTACGGTCCGTAGTCCATACCAAGGGCCGTGGTTTGGCCTCCGTCGGTGGCACCTACAAGTTCTGAAAATCTACATTTTTGTCTTTCTCGAATCTGGGGTGTTACAGCTATGGAGAAAGTTCGGCTTATTAAAGAAAGGTTGAAAATGGCTCAAAGTTGACAAAAGTCCTATGCCAATGTTAGAAGAAGAGATCTTGAGTTTGATGTGAATGATTGGGTCTATTTGTAAATTTCACCCATGAAGGGTGTGATTAGATTTTCAGGCGTATTAGTAAAGTTGCTTATGAACTTGATTTACCTAATACCTTGACATCGGTGCATCCATTTTTCCATGTCTCCTTGTTTAAGAAATGTGTTGGTGATCCGACATCTATAGTACCATTAGAGAGTCTTGGTGTAAAGGATAGTCTTTCTTATGAAGAAGTTCTGGTTGAGATTTTGAATCGGAAAGTTCGGAAGTTGAGTAACAAAGAGGTTCCTTTCCTAAAGGTTCCTTGGAGGAATCAGTTATTTGAGGGTGCTACTTGGGAAGCCGAGGCCGATATGATATCCCATTATACTCATCTCTTTCCCTCAGTTCCTACTCTAGCTTGAGGTATTTTGTTTCTCATGGGTTACTCTTTGGGTTTATTGTGTCTTAGTTATTCTCATTCTATCTCATTTATGCATATTCATAAAAAGCTTAAATTTTTAGAAAATGAGTTATCTTGATTGATTTCTCCATGCTTATGTCATATGAGTATGAGTTGCATATAGACCTTATGAACCTATGTTTTGAACATGCTTTAGCTTGGAGTTGATGTTTCCTCCTCGGATATGTGCATTTATGTAATTGCGTTCTTGTTGGGCAGTTAGTAATTCCTACCCTTCTTATGATGTCTTGAGTTCCATTCGAGTATGAATGTTCTTAAGGGGGAGATGTTGTAACACCTCAGATTTTAAAAAAAGGAAAATGCAGGCTTTTTAGAACTCGTGTCTGTACTGAAGGACCCTACCGACGGACCATAGGTTCACTTACAAGACGTAGGTGGGACCCATAGGTGGAAAGGTAAATGATTTTCACATGTCAAGTCCCAGTACCCTTTTTACGATTCACCAGGACGATCTGTTGTTCAATATACGAGTCGTAGGTAGATCTCGTAGGTGAGTCCTGGACTTAGTGAAATTTTAAAGGTCAAAGTTGAGACCTACGGTATGTATGTACGGTCCGTAAGTGGAACAACGGACCGTACATAGGTCCCATCATTGGAAGGTGAAAATTCAACTCTCTGAACCCCACCAACGGTTGACCAGGACGGTTCGTAGTAGGACCTACGGACCGTAAGTCCAACCATCGGTGTAGGTCCAACAGTTATTTTTAAGGGTTTTTGGTCTTTTTCCTAATTGTTTTAACCCTATATTACATCTTTTTTCCTTATACCCTAACCCTATATAATGATTTTAACCCCAATTTACCCACTTTCAATTTATTCTCCTAAGTTCCTAAAAGTTGATCAAGTTCATCCTCTCAAATCCTCTCAAGTGTAAGGAAGAAGAAGACGAGCTAGGGTTCCATTCAAATCTCAATTTCCACCATAGATTTTGTGCTTTGAACTCCAAGGTATGATAGTATTCACCTACGGAACTCTTTCCTCCATAGGGTTCCTAAAATCCCCAATTTTGTAAAGCTAGATTCTCCAATCAAATTAGGGTTTTATTCAATTGTTATGGGTTCCTTTCAATTATGATCCAATTAATTAATTTACGTCTTCTTATGCATGATTCCAAGTTGAATTTCCATGAACCCATGCATAAACCATAATTTCTGGACTATGATCATCTGATGGGGCTTTTGAACTATGAAAGATGAATTTATGAAGATAAGCATATTCATTATCAAATTGATATAAATGATTTAAGGTTGCTTTGAGAGTGAATCATTGATATTGTTATTGTTATTGTGAAAGGATTTCCCACATACTACTCAAAACATGATTGTGAAAGGATTTTCTCACATAAAGGATTCATAAGGTTGAAAGGTTTTCTCACCTAAGATGAATCAAGTTTAAGGATCTATTCTAATGAATTCTAGCTTGGATTGGCTACTTGATGTGCCCTTCCATGGATTATAAGAAAAACGTCGATTACTCATGTTCCAAAAAATGATAAGACAAGTTAAGATTAATGACTTTTCAGTGGGATTTATGCTTAGCGCCGAGTGGACAAGTGGTTATTACCCATGTCGTATAACTATGTGCCACCATAGGTTTTTCTTAGATAGACATTAGCTAGTGGATTCACTGAAGCTAGAAGTTTATGGTTCTTACCTTGGAAAGTAAGGACATCTTTTTCGGTGTGGGATAGACACTGGATTCCATGTTATATCTCACATGGTCTATATGTCGGTTAAAGGAAAACTTCCCACAATAATGAACCAAGGTTACTTCTAGAAGTATCTCAAATATGTTTTAAAGATGTTTAGCTTGCATTGACCATGATTTCGACTTATGTCTTCTAACATGATATTTTATGATTTAGCTTGGTAATTGCATGTCATGTAAAGTCCTTTTAGCATGTTTTCATGACTCCTATATATTGCTATCATACTTGGTACATTTTATGTGCTAACGCATAATCTTGCCTACATTGTTTCACTAATGTAGGGTTCGACGCTCCTACCTCCCATACTCGTGGCTAGTGATCCCCTTTAGACTTAGAAGATTGGTGAGTTTTCATGTTCTGAGGATCAAGATTCTTTATTTCTTTATGTCTTTATATTCGGATATTGTATGTGATATATGGGTTACGTCCCAATCACTCTTTTGATGTAATAAATGGCTTGAAACTTATGTTAGACTTCTGCTACTTTTGTCAAACTCTTTATTAATAAAAAAAAAAAAAATTTAAACTCTTTCAATTCTATTATCTTTTATGATGTATGCTAAATGACTTGTGTAGGGCATCTTGGGGTCTTATACGCCATTTCACGGCTAGGATGTACTTTGGATCGTGACAGAAAATCCTGTAGGTACGGTGACCAAGATGATACCAAAAGACAAGTTCGAATTATGCAAAGAACTTGTCGTTATGAGCTCTTTCTAAAGAGGATGGAAATATCTCCTTACAGTGAATGGGTCTGAAGGGAGATATTTGTAGGGTTCCAGCCCCATAATTGATGAAATTATTGGTCCACATTTCTTGCATGACTTTTGCAACTTTGTCAAAGTTGTATCACTTTGCAGATAAGTGATAGGAGAAATATTCTATCTAATTTTGATTTTCTTATGGTCATTGATGTCACTGCCAACATCATCATGAACCATTATTCTCTATAAAAGGGCCATCAACTCAATAGTTCAATACACACCAAGACAGAGAGAAAAAAAATATTTGAGAGCAAAGTAAGTTACTCCATAGACTATTCAAGAAAAATAGTATCTGAAGAAAAATAGAGTGTGAGCGATATTTTAGTAAGGTGGGTAATCAAAAGAGTGTTATTCCTTTTGAGTGTGTTGTAGTCACTTTGAGTATTGTATGTGTGACTACATAGTGTAAAATTCCTTGCTATAGTGATATTAGTTGCGTCTCTTGGTCCGTGGTTTTTCCTTTATTTAGAAGGGTTTCCACGTAAAATTCTTGGTATCATTATTATCCCATTTTATTTCTATTATTTTAACCATATATATTTTGTGTTAATTCGCATTTTTCCAACAAGAACGAAGACTAGCAAGCACCACCAGCTCTAGCAGACCCTCTGAATCAACAAATGTCTCATGCTGAGTTCAGAGTTACTTTTCAAGGTCTAGCTCAGGCAATGACTACTCGGGTCAATCAACCATTTGTTGCTTAGGTTAGTATATATGGTATGCCTGTATATCTAATAAGGTAATTTTCCCGAATACTTTTTGAAAAATCTATGGCCAAATGGATCCTTGTGATGACAAAAAATTATACAAAGATGGCCCTATCCACAAACCGGATCAGACCCAACCATAATAAAAAGAGCAAAATTTAAGGGAAAATTATGTGAAATGAAAAACATCTAAAGTATATTATATAATATAGCTATAAATTCGATTATTTTTAATCAGTGACTAGAGTTTCACAAAATTTTGCTATTCAATTTCCTAATTGTATAAATCCAGAATTTATATAATTCGGTCTCTGATTGTATAAATTTAAAATTTTATAATTCGGTTTCCGAATGTATAAATCCACAATTTTTATATACTTACCCTAGTTATTTGTATACGGTTATGAAAAAAATATTATAAATTACCCTATTTGTATATTACCATGCAAACACAGTTTATAAAAATTCCTAAATGTATAAATACAGAATTGGTATATACTTACCTTGTTTGTATATTCACAAGCAAAATATACAAACGGACAAGTGAAATATACAAATTACAGCCTCTATTTGTATATTTTTATCCTGTTTTGTATATTTGTAAGCGAAATATACAAAGGGACAAGCGAAATATACAAACCAAAGCCTCCATAATAAACGTAACTATAGCTATGGAGCGCAATATACCAAAACTATAACTGTAGAGCCTTATTATATCTATTATATTTGCTATTTCTGAAATTTTCTCATTTTAAAAATAAAACAAACGTCGCGACAACAAATTCAGACAAAAGGAAAGAAACTCTAGGGAGGAATCATAGAAAATCGTTGCATCAGTCGTACCTGAGGACATGAGCTTGTCACCAGAGAAATTATTGCTCATGCAATTGACATCTTTTATATACTATATATGTGATTTGTGTGATTTATATTTTAGTTTAGTTTCTGTTGATGATTCCACCCTCTCTTTAATTCCTTATAAAATTATTAAACATTTTTTTCAATCTTATCTTATATATATAAAAGAGAATTTTAGACACGCCTATGTGGCGCCCTCACAGATCATGATTCTTATTTAACCCTTTTAAAAGGTCACAACCTTACAGAAATGTCACAACTTTTTATAAAAGTCACAAATCTTTACAAAAGTCAGAATTATTCATAAAAGTCACAACTTTTCACAAAAGTCATAACTCTTCATTTTTCATTCACATCTTTTAATACCCAACACTTAATACAAAGAAACCAAACGAAGAAAGAATAAACAAAGAAAATTGATTTTAATTGCAATGCGACATTACTACTCTTGCGCATCTCAATCCACAACTCATAACGCTGCTGGAATGGTTTGGTTCTAGTAAACAAAACTTCTATTTCTTCCACTATTATTTGTAGGTTTTTTCTGCTATAGGGGAGTCGAATTCAAATACATTAATTAAGCTTCTTATGAAGTGTGTTTCATTCCTCAAAGTTTTCTTTCTCTTATTTCATGATGCTTAATCTTTTGGTTGTGAGTCATAAGGATTCATGTAACTATTGTAATTTCTTTTTGCCATTTTGATGACTTCTTTCGAATTCTGTTAAAAATCCCAGCAAGGATGATTGAAAGTCTTAGTACCACTTTTCATCTTCATATAGATGGTCAGGAAGATTATACGATTCAGACTCTAGAGGATATGTTGAAGGCTTGTGTTATTGATTTCAAGGGAAATTGGGACGACCACTTACTTCTCATAGAGTTTTTGTACAATAACAATTATCACTCAAACATTCAAATGGCTTCTTATGAGGCTCTTATTGGCGAAGGTGTTTAGATCGTCTACTGGTTGGTATGAAGTTGGTAAAGTTGACTTGATAGGGATAGACTTGGTTAATCAGGCTATGGAAAAGGTGAAGATTATCTAAGAGATGTTGAAAATAGCACAGAGTCATCAAAAGTCCTATACCGATGTTAGAAGAAGAGATTTGAAGTTTGAAGTGGATGATTGGGTCTATTTGGAGGTTTCGCCCATGAAGGGAGTGATGAGGTTTGGGAAGAAATGGAAGCTCTGTCCCTAATATATTGGTTCCTACTGGATATCAAAGAGGGTTGCTAATGTAACTTGTGATTGGAGCTACCATCAGATTTAGCGGTTGTTCACCTAGTATTTCATACCTCTATGCATAAGAAGTTCTTAGGTGATCCTTCTATTATTTTGCCCACAAAGAATATTGGTGTGAAAGACAGGTTTTTCTATGAAGAGATTCTGGTCCAGATTCTAGATCGTCGGGTTCACAAGATGAGGACCAAAGAGGTTGACTCAGTCAAAGTTCTATGGTGGAATCATTTTGTTGAAGAAGCTACATGGGAAGCCCAAGAGGATATGAAAGCACGATACTCCCACCTCTTTCCCTCCGATTCAGTTTTATCCTGAGGTATTAATCCCGCCTAAGAACTCTTTCAAATTCATATATTTCATTTGTTCTCATGTTTTCTATATGCTTGTGTATTCTTTAAGTCGGTGTCTACTTCATGATTTAGCCCGGAGTTAGTAACTCTCTCAATTTTATGTGTTTTTGTGCACTTACATTTATGTTAGGTCGGTAAGATCTTTCCCTGTCCCTTTTATTCTTAATTGCACTTCATTCGAGGATGAATTTTCCAAGGGACAGATATTGTAACAACTCGGAAGAGTAAAGGTCAGTTGGAAGTTAGAAAGTTACAGAAAGTTGTTGGTGCAAGGTTCCACGAGCCCATGTACGAACCGTAGATGGTTGTAGGGGCCATGGATACCCAGTCCTGGTTAGTACTTTGGAATGATGGAAAATTTCAAGTCTCAAATAAAGTTTCATGAGCCAATAGGATGGCTCGTGGAGGGGTTTACAGATCATGGATGAGGCTCATGAAATGACTTTTAGACTTAGTGAAATTTTAACGCCTTGAGCTCTACGGATAGCTTGTATGGGTTGCACAAGTAACTATGGACCGTATTTGTTGGTTTTTGGTTGGCTTTTGGTAAAATTCAAGTCTCCAGAGAATTTTTACGACTAGCTAGTATGGCCAATCAAAAGATGTACAGACCAAACTTGACACTCGTGGTTTGTAGGCCTGTGGACCCAGGCCTTCGGTTGAAACTCAATCGTACGATAAGTTATATGGGTCATTGAATAGAGTAAAGGTCATCGATTGTGACTCATGGTTCATGGTCAGAGACTCTGACTTTTAGTACAAGGATCCATGAGTGGAAAGTATGGTCGGTAGAAGTTACTACGGACTATAGATGGCCCTCGTGGATGGCTCCACCCAGTTTTAATAAGTGGTGATCCAGTAGTTTCCTAACCCTTCTATGCTTAAAATCTAAAGGTTTTACACCTAAATAAGGTTCTTTTCAGTTTATTTTAGCCCTAACACTCTCATAATCATTCCCAAGACTTAGAGCAAGGATTCAAGAGGAGAAATCTAGGGTTTCGGTCATCTTCTTGAATTAAGTTTCTTCAAGAACTTTTTTCTTCCAGGTATGTAAGGCTATTCATAGTGTTGGACTACGTTCTTCCTCACTCCCTACATCTAAATTCAATCCGTAAGAGTAATTTCTAGGGTTTTACCCTAAACTCCATGAATTCTAACCTTTGTTTTTAATCCTTATTTTAAAGTTCTGATTTCATTATAATTGATATTATAATATTTGTGTATTCTGAGTTTGAATCATTGTTCATGTTCATTTTATCACATGAAACCCTATTTTAGTTGAGAATTATTGAGAAGCTTTGCATAACCATTTCCAAGCATTGATTTCTCAATCAAAGTAAGTCTAATTGTTTTACTTGATCATTTGAGAAGAGCTTTAAGGGAACACAAAAAGTTCAAAGTGCATTCATTTGTTTTGAGAAAATCTTTACTAATTTAAGAAAAGCATAAATAGTTTTAGAAGCACTTCAGTCAGATAAAGTAAGAGACTAGTATTTTCTTAAAGAAGTATGAGTATTATTGCATGTTTTTAGAGTAGTATTGAGCACCAATTTTGGTAAGAGTTACAACAACTCAAACCCCATAAAGTGTACCACCATCATATATAGGATCGTGTCGTTAATTCGGGTGAATCCTTACTACCTCATTGAGGGAATTTTAGTGGATCCATAAGTTGAGTTGTGTCATATTCTCCAGCATGGTATAGAGTAGCCCCGTCAAGGTAGGCAAAACAGTGTATCATCACGAGGCTCATAGTGATGGTTCTCAGTTAGAGAAACTTTCTAAGAAAAATGAAGTATTTTATTTCAGTGTTTTGCTATTAATGCATACCTTATTGTAAAGCTTTAATGTTTACATTTCGTTCACATGCTTTACTTGAGTTAAGTTATATTTATGTCTTTCATTCGGTTCAGTTACTTATTTCATTCAATTTTATTACATACCATACATTCCATGTAATGACGTCATTCAACGTTGCATCATTTCATGATACAGATTCAACTGTTCAGGATCATCAACATGCGTTCCGTTGAGATCACACATTTTGACAGCTTTTAGTGAAAGCTCCTTACTTTCGAAGGTCTCTACTCTTATTATTTTAGTAGTATGTTTTAAGGTAGCCTTGGATCTTGTGATGATACCTATCTTCACTTAGTAGAGGGTTCATAGATAGACAGAGTTAGAAAGATTATTTCGTTTTCCTTCTCAGATGTTTGATTTATTTTAGAGTAAATTTTAGGTTTAGCAAACATAAAAATCATATTTATATGATATAGCTATGTTTTGTATAATGGCGCTCCATAGCAAACTTTATGTTTGTTATGGCTATTAATCTGTATATTTCGATATACATATACATAAAAATCTGTATTTATATATTTCGGTATACAAACAAAAACATAGTAATTGTATATAAAAGATATGTATTTGTATATTTCGGTATACAAACTAAAACATAGTAATTGTATATAAACAAAATTACTACATATATACAACACATACGTATACCGAATGGGTCCTGCAAAATCTGTATTTGTATATTTTGGTATACAAACTAAAACATAGTAATTGTATATAAACAAAATTACAACATATATACAACACATATGTATACCGAATGGGTCCTGCAAAATCTGTATTTTTATATTTCGGTATACAAACTAAAACATAATAATTGTATATAAACAAAATTACTACATATATACAACACATATGTTTACCGAATGGGTCCTGCAAAATTTGTATTTGTATATTTAGGTATACAAACTAAAACATAGTAATTGTATATAAACAAAATTACTACATATATACAACACATATGTATACCGAATGGGTCCTGCAAAATCTGTATTTTTATATTTCGGTATACAAACTAAAACATAGTAATTGTATATAAACAAAATTACTACATATATACAACACATATGTATACCGAATGGGTCCTGCAAAATCTGTATTTGTATATTTAGGTATACAAATTAAAACATAGTAATTGTATATAAACAAAATTACTACATATATACAACACATATGTATACCAAATGGGTCCTGCAAAATCTGTATTTGTATATTTTGGTATACAAACTAAAACATAGTAATTGTATATAAACAAAATTACTACATATATATAACACACATGTATACCGAATGGATCCTTTCAGATGGCAAAAAACATGGAATGTTTGCTGCGAATTACAAATAAAAGAAACTATGGCTATAGCATTTAATTTGAATTAATAATTTTCTATTTCATATAATTTTCCCTTTATTTTATCATTTATATTGTAATTAAGTCAGAATTTTTAGACAGTTTACAAGACTCAGTCATTCTGTTAAATTTCTTTAAAATTTTAGCTTCATATGCATGTGTTTAGTCTTCCACTAAGTAGTTAGCTAGGCCAAGGGTTTTTTCGGGAACCAACAATGATTTGTGAGTGCCGACCACGTCTGGGTATAGGCTCGGGGTGTGACAGTTATTAGTTTTCTTGTGTTAACGTTCTTGACACTATTTTGATAGAGTGGCATCGTTCGGAGGCCCTCTGGAAGGGGAAAACTCCAGAGTAGAGGTTCAGGTGCGGTATAAGCCCTAAGGTAGGTTATGGTTTCCTTCTTTTAGACTTGGCCGGGTTATCTTTATATATATATATATAAATTGAGTTGTATCAATCGTTAGGGAGGTTTTAGGATTAGTTTGTAGGCTTACATGATCCTTGGACTTTATATGGCCATTTTTCGGTTGCTTAGCTTAGTTTTTAGCTGGTAAACGTTAGTCAAGTTTGATCTTTGATCTTGGGGTCGTTATAGTATCTTTAGAAATCTTTTTGGTGTCATGAAACTTAGGTTGCTACGTGTTACCTTGTTTATGAATGATTGTGTGCTTCTAGTTATATTTTCTATCCTTTATTTCTTAACTGTTATTTATGATTGGGCCTGAGGACGTGAGCTTGGTGTTCCTAGTTAGTACGTCCTTACCATGTCAGGTGTTACACGGATAATTGTCTGATGTGTTGATTTTGATTAGGTTGTTTATGTTTTGGTATGATTTTTGGATGTTTGGTACTTATACTTGACTTTTTTTTATTCTTAAAAAACCTTGGCAAGTTTATATTTGAGGAATAAAAATAGTTTTCACTAAGTTTTTCTCCATTTGTTGAGCTGTGAAGGGGAGGATCACTCTTTTAATTAAGGGAACTAAGTTTTTAGGGGGAAATGCATTATTTTGGAATTTTTATGACTTAAAAAGACATATTTTTTGTTTTATGAGTGTGGTATACATATTGCTTCTCTCTTTCACTAATAAGCTTGTGGTATCATTATGAACGGCCCATTGACTGAGATACGGGTTATGTTCTACTGCATTGCATTTGTTAATAAGTTTGATGTATCATTCCAGGCATCTTGATGTTTCTTTTGGGCTTCTACTTTTATGTATTGATCATTTGCATTACACCATCCTATTTTAATCGGCTTGATATTTGTTGTGGTTGTCTTGTACTTGAGTGCTTCCTTCTTGTTGAATTTTGTTTCATTCCCTCTACTTTCGGTAGTTGATTGTCACCCATTAGAACCATTCAATTGTGATGTTTGAATACCGTGTTTCTTTTTTATATATATCATCATTCTAAGCTCGGTCAGCCTATGATGCCTATTGAGTATACCATAATCATACTAAACTTCTTAGTGAGCGTTGGATCTCCCTTGGCCATCATAGATTCAGATTGTGGTGAGTTATTGGTGTCCGAAGGCTTGCTGTTTTTCCTTCTTTTGTATCTTTTTATATTTTTGTGATTTTGATAGACAGACTTGTGTATATAGCCTTTATATACTTAGATTCTCCTATATAAGTGACACCAGGTCCAGAGATTTGGTTCTTTTGTTTACTTTGTCTTTCTTTGTCACTTTCGGGCTCATTTTGTATATTATGTATCGTATTTACATTTGTATACTATGACCCTATTTTGTATTCTTATTCTATTTGCGCTTATTCTTTGCTATTAAATGGTTATGTTTTACGAGTTTTTGATTTTTGCTTGCCTATAGGGGGATTTATAGTAGGCACCATCATGGCCTGATTTTTAATCGTGAAATTTTTGTAGATCTTTTCATGGAACATGAATTGAAGACTGGCCCAGCGTGTGCTTAGTCGCGGCTATATAGGTGTTGCAAAATTCAGATGTTGCAGTTGTCATGCCCCGAGCCTACGCCCTGGACGTGGCCGGCACTCGAGAACCATTTCTGGTCCCTAAGGAAACCCTTGGCCTGGCTGACTACTTAGCGGAAGATTTACTCAAGCGATAACAAGCTTGGAAATAGAATTTAGAACATTCAAACTCAAGCAAATACTTAACGCAAATTTGTCTGAAAATACTTAATTGCAATAATAATAATACTTTGCAAAACAGTCTCAACACATTTCTAACAAAAGGGAAATACTGAGAGACTCTTCAAATCTAACTATATATGAAGCCTCTATAGTTCAACATGGATATTGGGACAAGACCCACAACACTCTAAAAGACTAAACTGAAAGGAAGAGGGGAAATCCTCTAGAATGCAAGGAGGCTCACAAAAGCTATCTGGAGTGTCAAGTTATTTCAACGAAGCGCATGTTGATGATCCTGAACACCTGAATCTGCATTATAAAAGATGCAAGTCGAACGACATCAGTACATTTGAATGTACGAGTATGTAACATAGCCAAGGAGAAATAACTGAAAGAAAGGACTGCAATTGGTATAATATAAACTCAACTAAATGTAAAGAATTAAAGGAATGAAACCATTAACTTTATGAAATACTTTTTCATCCTCTGAACTTTAACATAAGAAGTGATATATAAAAGTACACTTTAACTCTATTGGGAGATTCTCTAATCGACAACTATCAATATGAGCTACGTGATGATACAACGTCTTGTCTACGCTATCAGAACTGTCCAATATCGGGTCGGGATATAGAACACCACAATTAAGTGGACCCACGAAGCTCTTCCCGAAGACACTAAGGACTCACCTAAAAAGTATGATCTTGTATCTATGTGGGCAAGACATGGTTTATGAGGGCTGTGAGTTGTCTGAACTCTCCCCCATATCGGTGCTTAATACTACTCCTAATAATAATTACTTTTGCTCAATGTATTAAAACATTACTCTTTCTGTGGTTTGAGATAATTTCTTTAACTATCCTCTTGAAAGAGGTAACTGCTCTAAACTATCTATAAAACTCATTGTTCATTTAGAAAACAAGGTTTCTCTTTACTCAATGTAAAAATACATTCTGGGTTGAGATAATTACTCAAAAATGGGCCTCTTTAAGAGGTAACTACTCTGTACTTAATCTTTCTGAAAAAACACTTTTATCTTTTCTCAAACAGTCTACTCTTTTTCTTCATGTAAAATTTGAAACATTTGGGAAATACTTAGTTCCCTTATGAGTACTCTATCTCAAACTGTTGTTTACTTCCTCGAAACTCAGTTTAAACAATAATCTTTTATTTAAAAGATTCTCAACAAGAATTCACTAAATTACTCAAAAATAGGGTTCATGCTGAAATTTTTTTATGAACAATCAACCCAATAATCACAATTCACATTGTATGCCAATTTAATGAATATGAATAGGAATTTAATAATCAACAACTCAAGAATTCAAAACTCAATATCAACTAATCTCAAGAATAATGAATCTAAGTATAGAACCCTAGATTACTCTTTTACTGATTTGAAGTAGATGTAGGGCCTGAAGACGAACAAGTCCAACACTATGATAGCCTTAAATACCTAGAAGAACGAATTTTTTTTGTGAAATTGAAAAAACATGAAGAACGCTTTAACCCTAGCTTTTCTCCTCTTGGAACCTTTCTCTAATGTCTTGAAGTGTTAATGAATGTAAATTAATTGATTAACACTTCTAAGCCCTTGATTTTGTGTGAAACAACGTAGTTTAAGCTTAGAATAGGGTTAAAAAGATGTAGTTTAAGTAACAAACGCCCAGGGGGGAAGACCAAAACAACCCCCACTTTAAAAATTGAAAAGGTGCCCAAAACGGCCACTCTCACAGGCCGTCTACTGCTTCAGGAGCCGTTTAAAGCATCACGGCCCATCTAGTGGGTCGTTATGTTGCCATCCCCGACAGGGCTTCACTAAAACGGGTATAACGTTTTACTTCAGACTCAAAATTAGGCAAACTTAGTGGCCTTGGAAAGAGGACTCAAAGAACATTAATTGTATAGGTAATAAGCCACATGATTCTTTTTTCTGAGAGATATGATCGTTTGAAGTTGACCCAAAACTCAAAATCTGATGGGTTACTTGTACGGGCCACTAAACAGACTGTAAGGTCACCACAGGCCATTTAGAAGCTCGTCTAGGTGAACTTCACCTTGGCTGCCTTGGGCAGTCCATCACGATGCCCAAGATGGGTTGTGGTCCCCTAAATGGATCATCTAAGGTCTCATGAAGAGTCCATGGTCCATTTTGGGTTTGTGGACTTGCTCATTTTCCCTTTTTATCCATTTCTCAAAGTTTGAGGTGTTACAACATCTCTCCCTTGGGACCATTCGTCCTCGAATGAGGCCAAACTAAGTATGAAATGGGGTGGGAAAGTGTGTAACAACCCAACACAAAGCACACAACATGCAGATAGCATAAAGTTCAACATATAAACTTAAAGAGCACTTTACAAAGAGTTAATACCTTGGTATGGAATTGATTCAAAGGAAAAGAGGTGAGGGTATATGTTCTTCATATTATCCTCAGCCTCCCAAGTATCTTCCTCACCATATTGGTTCCTCCACTAGCCTTTGACTAATGCAACCTCTTTAGTTCTCAACTTGCGAACCTGATGATCAAGGATCTAATTTGGAATCTCCTCATAGGATAGACTGTCCTTTACTTCAACACTCTCAGTAGGCACAATAAGTGCAGGATCACCCAAGCACTTCTTTAGCATAGTAATATAAAACAGTGGATGGACTACTGCTAACTCGGAAGACAGCTCCAATCCATAAGCTACATTACCAACCCTCTTGGATATACTGTAAGGACCAATGTATCGGGACTGAGCTTCCCTTTCTTACCAAACCCCATAACACCTTTCGACAAAAGTAAAATAGGATTCTTGTCTTGCTTCTCCTTCACTTTTGACACTAATGAGGATTCATCCCCATTTATCAGGACCACTCCGCCTTTACTAGAATCTAAGAAACAGACTCCTAGACGTGCAAGTTTGTGAACTTCCTTAGCCAATTATTTCTTACCTTCCTCGACATGAGCAGTACTCCAAATGGACAACCTGCTCAAGGCATCAGCAACAATATTAGCCTTACCTGGATGGTACAGAATACTAATATCATAATCTTTGAATATTTCTAGACTTCTAGTTATCTCTTTCGTCAATGATTTAACTCCTTCTGACTGAAAACAGACTGGAGACACTTGTGGTCGGTGAACACATCCACGTGAACGCCATAGAGATAGTGACACCATATCTTGAGAGCAAAAACTACTACTACCCACTCAAGATCATGAGTCAATAGTTCTTTTTGTGAATCTTAAGTTGTCTGGAGGCATAGGCTATAACCTTACCATTCTGCATCAACACAAAACCAAGTCCAACTCTAGACGCATTGTAATAAACAACAAAATCCTCTGTGCCCTCTGGTAGGGTCAACATTGGAGTAGTGGTTAACCGAGTTTTCAATTCCTGAAAACTTTTCTCACAAGCTTCAGACCATTAAAACTTAGTTGTTTTCTGATTCAACTTAGTCAACAGGGATAAAATAGATGGAAACCCCTCGATGAACTTCGATAGTATCCATCCAATCCTAATAAACTCTTTATATTAGTTGGAGACGTGGGTCAAGGCCAATTCTGCACTGCTTCAATCTTCTAAGTGTCAACTCGAATTCCTTCGCTAGAAAAAATGTGGCTTAAGAATGCCATAGACTCAAGCCAGAAGTCACACTTAGAAAACTTGGCATATAACTCTTGATCTTTGACAGTTTGGAGGACTATTCTGAGATGACTAGCATGGTCCTCCTAATTCTTTGAATATATCAATATGTCATCAATAAATACTATAAAAAACATGTCGAGATACTGTTTAAATGCTATGTTCATAAGATCCATGAATATTGTAGGAGTATTAGTCAAATCAAAGGACATAACAAGGAACTCATAATGACCGTAACAAGTTGTGAATGATGTCTTTGGGATGTCACTTTCTCTCACTTTCAACTGATGATAGCCTGATCTGAGGTCTATCTTAGAAAAAAAAGTGGCACCCTTAAGTTGGTCGAAAAGGTCATCAATCCTCGGAAGGGGATACTTATTCTTTATGGTGACCTTGTTCAACTAGCGGTAATCAATACACATCCTAAGGGAACCATCTTTCTTTCTCACGAATAAGACCGGAGCACCCCAAGGTGAGACACTTGGTCTAATGAAACCCTTCTCAAGAAGATCTTTTAACTACTTTTTTACCTCTTTTAACTCAGCTGGAGCCATTCTATATGGCGGAATAGAAATGGATTGAGTATCGAGAAGAATATATATTCTTAAGTCTATTTCTCACTCAGTAGGACTCTAGGAAGATCGTTTGGAAAGACATCTAAAAACTCATTCACAACTGGAACTGATTGAATAGGCGGTGTCCCAACACTAAAGTCATTAACTCGGACTAAGTGATAGATGCACCCCTTAGAAACTAACTTTCTGTTCGTAAGGTATGAAATAAAATGACCTTTAGACACTGCTAAACTAGTCCTCCACTCTAAAACTGGCTCATTAGGAAACTAAATCTTGGCTACTCGAGTTCTACAACCAACGGAGGCATAACAAGCATGGAGTCAGTCCATACCTAGAATAACATCAAAGTCCACCATATCTAGCTTAACTAAGTCAGCCATGGTGTCCTTGTGATTGAAAGAGATGGTACAATCAAGACACACTATTTCTGCTAGAATAGACTCACCAACAGGTGCGGAAACACTGAAGGGCTCAAGAAATTATTTTGTGGAAATGCCGAACCTCATGGCTACATAAGGAGTTACAAAAGACAAAACTCGCCCCCGGATCAAGTAAGGCATAAATATAAAAAGGAAACACTTTAAGCATACCACTAACAACATCTGGTGAGTTATCTTGATCCCGGTGACTCGCTATAGCTTACAGATTGTTCGTACCTCCGCCTGTTCCTGAAGTATCTCCTCTCTAAGTATTCTTATCTGCTGGAGTTGATGAAGAAGATTGGAATCTATTTCCCCCATCACCCTGCCTGTTCTTAGGGCATTATTTCATAAAATTACCCGTCTGACCACACTTTAAACAACCATTGGAGTCATCACGACACTCTCCTAGATGGGTCCTACAACACTTAGCATAAGCTGGACTTCGAGAACCCTATGCCACACTACCCTGAGACTGAGTACCCTGAGCTCTGAAATTCTAAGAATCATTCATGTTTCTTGGTGCAGGTCCCCTAGCTGAAGATTGACCAGTTCCAGATGACATCTGCTGAAAAGATGACTGATGCCCATTCCGGTGTTTTGCTGGACAGTCTCATTACTTGTTGTGTTTTCCCTCTTGTTTTGAAAATCCTCTCTATCCTTTAACTTTTCCTCCTCTACCTGTTGTACATCAATCATAAGCCTATCTATATCTTTGTCCTCTATAAACATAGTTGCTCTCCACTTCTTATTAGATAAATGGGATAGCCCAGACACAAACAAACTCATTCTGCTTCTCATATCAGCCACCACCTCCGAAGCATAGCGGGATAGCTAAGTGAACTTGAGGCTGTACTCTTGCACACTCATAGACTCCTACTTCAAATTAAGAAACGCTCTTAACTCTGATTCCATCGCTCTCGGGGAAAGAAGCGCCCAAAGAAAGTATCCTCAAACATAGCCACGCATAAGCATGAGTTAGAAGAAACTTTTATAGATTGAACTCTATCGCACGAACAGGAGTTTGAAGAAAGTGAAATGTTCCTAAATGTTGTAGCCTCCTAATAATATATGTGGCACGCTTCACACCGATATGAAGGACTCTATAGACATGACTTCATAGACACCCTAGGACTCTTGAACTCTATACTCTTATAACAAGTTTGTCACACCGCGAGCCTACACCCTGGACGTGGCCGGCACTCGAGAACCATTTATAGTCCCTAAGCAAACCCTTGGCCAGACTGACTACTTAGCGGAATATTTACTCAAGCGATAACAAGCTTGGAAATAGAATTTAGAACATTCAAACTCAAGCAAATACTTAACTCAAACTATCTGAAAATACTTAATTGCAATAATAATAATACTTTGCAATACAATCTCAACACATTTCAAACAAAAGGGAAATACTAAGAGACTCTTCAAATCTAACTATATATGAAGCATCTATAGTTCAACATGGATATTGGGACAAGACCCACAACACCCTAAAAACTAAACTGAAAGGAAGAGGGGAAATCCTCTGGAATGCAAGGAGGCTCACAAAAACTATCTGGAGTGTTAAGTGATCTCAACGAAGCACATGTTGATGATCTTGAACACCTGTATCTGCATTATAAAAGATGCAAGTCGAACGACATCAGTACATTTAAATGTACCAGTATGTAACATAGCCAAGGTGAAATAACTGAAAGAAAGGACTTCAATAGGTATAATATAAACTCAACTGAATGTAAAGAATTAAAGGAATGAAACCATTTAACTTTATGAAATACTTTCTCATCCTCTGAAATTTAATATAAGAAGTGATATATAAAAATGTAATTTAACTCTATTGGGAGATTCTCTAACCGACAACCATCATTATGAGCTAAGTGATGATACATCGTCTTGTCCAGACTGCCAAAATTGTCCTACATCGTGTCGGGATATTAAATAGCTCAACTAAGTGGACCCACTAAGCTTTACCCGAAGGCACTAAGGATTCATCTATAAACTACAAGCATGTATCCATATGGGAAAGACATGATTTATGAGAGCTGTGATTTGTCTTAAATCTCCCCCATATCGGTGCTCAATACCCCAATAATATTTACTTTAGCTTAATGTATAAAAACATTACTTTTTCTATAGTTTGAGATTATTGCTCAAACTATCCTCTTAAAAGATGTAACTACTCTGAACTATCTCTAAAACTCATTGTTCATTTGGAAAATAAGGTTTCTCTTTAATTAATGTAAAAATATATTCTGGGTTGAGATAATTACTCAAAAATTGGTCTCTTTAAGAGGTAACTTCTTTGTACTTAATCTTTCTGAAAACACTTTTAACTTTTCTCAAAAAGTCTACTCTTTATCTTCATGTAAGAATGAAACATTTGGGACATACTTAGTTCTCTTATACTCTTTCTCAAACTGTTCCTTACTTCCTCAAAACACAGTTTAAACAATAATGTTTTGTTTAAAAGATTCTCAATAAGAATTCACTGAAATACTCAAAATAAGGTTCATGCTGAAAAATAGTCATGAACAATCAACTAAATAATCACATTTCACATTGTATGACAATTCAATGATTAGGAATAGAAATTCAATAATCAACAACTCCAGAATTCACAACTCAATGTCAACTCATCTCAAGAATACTGAAATCAAAGGATAGAACCCTAGATTACTCTTTTAGTGATTTTAAAGTAGATGTAGGACGTGAGGATGAACTAGTCCAACACTACTATAGCCTTACATACCTAAAAGAACGAAGTTCTTTCGCGAAATCGAAGAAACTTGAAGAAAGTTTGAACCCTAGCTTTTCTCCTCCTGGAACCTTGCTCTAATGTCTTGAAGTGTTAATGAATGTAAAAAAATTGATTAACACTTTTAATTTCTTAAATTGGTGTGAAACAACATAATTTAGGGTTAGAATAGAGTTAAAACGACGTAGTTTAAGTTCCAAATTCATATGGGGAAAGCACAAAATGACCCCAACTTTGAAAACTGAAAAGATGCCCGAAACGGCCAGTCTCACGGGCCGTCTACTGCTTCACGGACCGTTTAAAGCATCACGGCCCATCTAGTGGGTTGGCATGTTACCCTGCCTGACAGGGCTTCACTAAAATGGTCATACCGTTTTACTCCGGGCTCGAAATTAGGCAAACTTAGTGGCCATGGAAAGAGGATTCAAAGACCTTTAATTTGATAGTTGATGGGCCACCTAATCCATTTTGAGCTGAGAGATATGATCATTTGAAGTTGATCCAAAACTTAAAATCTGATGGGTGTCTTGTATTGGCCACTAAACGGACCGTACAAGTCACCACGGGCGCTTAGCGGCTCCTCTAGGTGACCTTCACCTTGGCTGCCTTGGGCAGTCCTTCATAATGCCTAATTGTGGTCCCCTAAATGGGTCGTCTAAGGTCTCATGTAGGGTCCATGGTCCATTTTGGATTCGTGGACTTGCCCATTTCCCCTTTTTAGACATTTCTCGAAGTCTGAGGTATTAGAGCAGTCCTCCAATTGTGAGGAATATGGTGTCGTTGGTGGAACTGTGAGTTGTGACTTTTTCTTTTCAATTTCTGAAATTACAATAAGCATTTTCTTGGTGGTAGCAAATTTTTTTAGGTGCTTAGAACACTTATCGGATCTTTTTTCATTGATGTTTTCTTTTGTGATATATTGCTCTATTTGTTGTTAGTGGAGCATCGAAGGAAGAGGAAGTTAGTAAAATGTTAATTTTACTGGCAAACTCCTATTGTAAGCTGGTGGACTTTGTAAGAATTGAAAATATAGCTTGAGATTTATAATGTTATTAATTTTTTTAATCATCATCAACATGAAATTGATGAATTCAAAGACATAATAGAAGAAAAAATTGTTATAAGACGAATTGAGTACTAATACTTTTATAAGTGAACAAGCATGTATAGTTTTTCATACTGCAATTAATATATTTGGAGAAGATTTGAAAATTTTGTTTAAATTTTAATTTTTAAAATACAGATTATACCAATTGACAAAAAGGAAATAATAAAGGAACTCATCTTTTAACTAGATCTAATTAAATGTAGTGGACTTTTGAATGAATATATATGAATTAATGGCGAGAAGTTTCAGTGGCAGAAAGGAGATAAAGACAAAAAATCAATGCAAAAAACTCTTAATATTTTTCATGTGGTAGCATTCATGTGAATAATGCTCTCAAAATTCCAGCTATGGATAAAAATAAAAATATTCTAAAAAGATGTGAATACCCATCCTGGAGGGTGGAGTGAGAATACCTAATGCCACAAGGATTGAAAAGAAGTCTTGGACTATGATAATCAAAGTGTAATCTAAAAGTTTCTCTCTTTTTTCCTCTAGTGGAAGATATTTAATTGAATCATCATCTTAGTTTTAAATTTCTCAATCACCGCAATTAAAATTGTTTGACAAAAAAAAATATAATGTATCAATTGATGCAATTTGTCGTGCCTTAGTTCTATCGATTTTTAAATTTCTCTGTCCCCCACCCCTCCTCCCTACCCCCTCCTCTCATACACATTTGTGCTCCTCGATTGTATCAGTTTTTAGTTCTATCGATTTTCAAATTTCTCTGTCCCCCACCCCTCCTCTCTCCCCCTCCTCTCACACACATTTGTGCTCCTAGATTATATCAGTTCTTACAATTCTGCCTTCCACCAAAATCAATTCTTGCTCTTCAAATCTAGTGATTTACAGATCTACTTGAGGAGTTCATTAGTCTTGACATTCAGGTGGGATTTACAGATCTACTTGGGGAATTCATTAGTCTTGACATTTAGGTGGGATTTACAGATCTACTTCAGGAGTTCATTAGTCTTGATATTCAGGTAGGAGTTGGCATCTTTACAACTCGTCATTTCATAAGTATTGATATTCAGGTAAGCTGTTCTTTATTTATTTGTTACTTGAATTTGACAGCATCATGTTGTGGGATTCTTTATTGGTTATACTTTTCTACATTAATTTTTATTTTAATTGAGATATAGATCGTTATTTTTTTTATTTTTTTTATGTAGAAGTTTTATGAGCTTCCATTTGATAAGTTCTTTTTTATTGAATTCTTATGTAGCTAGTTAATAAATATCTATCAAACTAGTTAAATCTAAATTTAATGCTAGTTTGATAGACTATATGACTGCTTTATATATGTTTGTTCAACTCGTATACTGAATATTAGGCATAAAATAACTTACATATCTTTTGAAAGTCATGGTTATAAAGGTAAGAATTTTCCTATATTTAAAAGGATAAGAGACTTGATTTTTCACTCGTTTGTCTTCTCTACGTAGGTTTTGGGGATTAATGAAGTAAAATTTTATACTAGTGTGACTTCTGTAGATTAAGTATGATTAACATTATTCATATAGGGTCAATATCACTTTTGTTATGTTACATCAATCTACTCTTGATTATCACGTAAGGTTTCTCAAAAATGAATCTTAACTTTTTTACAAAAGGGAATTCATTTTCATCCAAAAGATTCATTCTTCTGAAGATTTTGAGTGACTTTCACTCTTAATATTTTTATAAGTATAATTCTTGGTATGTTTTTTCTTATCAATTTTATGATTTATGTTGTTGAATGATTTTAAAGAAATGTGTGACTTCAGTATTACATATAGGATGAAGTCACTATTTCGCAGTTCAAATGAAACCTTTTTTTTGTTTATGTGTACAACATAATTATATCATTTTCATTTCAGGTACAGGGAGCACTATTATAAATCTTTGGGCTTAGTAAAATCAGAAAACATCTAGAAGAAAAGAAAATCAACTACAATACAACGTCGTACTAGTACAACAAACACAATATTTCAAAATGAGGTCACGTATGATTTTGGTCCTATAAGAACTATGACTTCTGTTGCATACAGCTCTAGAATATTCTATATAAGATCAGAATCTCATCTCGTTGGTACGGTACCCAATATTTTAGGAAATAATAATTCCTCTGATGGAAGCCTCATTATTGTTTTGGCGAATGGAACAAACATATATTGTGTTTCCATTGTTCCAAGAAATCCTTTTTCCTTTTGGATTCCAGCTGGAATGTTAACAAATACATTGATTCCCAATTTTTCTGTACCAATACCACATATTTTATGGAACTGGACTAATCCTGTGATAAATTACACCTCAAGATTTGCGGAAATTAATCATGCATCTGATCGTATGCCATTGCCACTACGTTTTACAAATTTTCCCGCGGTAAATTTTCTTCGCCTTCTCTTATTTTTTTTCGTTTTAATTATAAATTTATTACAATCTTCACATAATTAGTTTTCTCATGCTCATGCTTGATCTAATTACTAACTTAGACTTATCACGTCATAAGTATATTTTTAATACTTAGAGGTAATTATTTTTAACGTTTGATGCACTTATGCCTTTAATGATTGAATTGTGTTAGTTGTTAAATTTTCATAGTAATAAGTGATACTTTGCTTTTATGTTGAGGAATCATGGTACCCAACTAAAATATGTTAGTAATATGATCTCAAATTTTCTGTTGTTATGGTTCAACTAATAAGTTTGTCTATTTACTTTTTTCATATGTTTATTTTCTAATACTTGAATATTTGTTGAACATAACGAAAATAGGTGAGGCTTATAAATATGAAAATCCTTTTTCAAAAGATAATCTATATATGCAAGTGTATAATTTTAACTAGAGTTAATGATTAAAAGATTACTCTTAAAATATTTGATGTTAACTTTTCCTATCGAAACTATCACCAACTATTCGCCAAAACATACCTCAACTATTATTATTTCTACAGCTTATCAATGTAGACATACATATGAATTGACATACATTTGTTCTCATCAATAGAGAAATTGTTGTCTGCGTAGTTTTCTTTTGATCCTTTTTTGAATGAAAAGTTGGGTATAAAATTTGATAGGAATGATTAATTTCAATGTTATTTGTGGAAATGTTATATACATATTTCTTTGTTGATAGTCTAATGAGATTTGCATCTTCCTGCAAGCTTTTATTTCTTGAAACTAACATTTAAAATAATAAAAAAGACGAATATAAGAATTTATAACTTGACATGAGATTTTTAAAAAATAATAATTTTGTTGTATTTTATAAAATATCCATGACTAGTTGATTTTTCTTTGACAAGAAAATTATGTATATTTGATCTGTAAATTTACTTGCTTAGAAATTAGAACAAGATGTATGTGTTATTTCTGGCACAAAATTCCATGCCTCAAACTTCTATGTTTAAGTGGAAAACATGAGTTATGACATAATAATGGACAACTTAGGACAAAAAATAGCATATATATTTTTCCTCACAAATTATGATCTTTAATTTAGGGTTTTTTGGCCCTTCAAGATCAGACTGAAAATGTCAATACGGGACTGAGCAAGGAAGTCATTTTTACACGTATGAATCGCATCATGTATCAATCAACTGGAAGATCTATAGGTGACAATGATACATGTTCTATTTGTTTGGTAAGGACTTATTTTCATTTGATTATTGTGTCCTCATACTGCTTAAATTCTAGTCATGTAAGTTAAATTATCTTTAGTCGAAAAATACTTTTTCCATTTTGCAGGATGACTTCTCTGATGGACAGATCATTGGAAGCACCGACTGTCGGCACACCTTTCACTTTGATTGCATCAGTCTATGGCTCATTAAGAATAATTCTTGTCCCCTATGCAAAAGGAATGGATTGGAAATTTAAAAACTCCAAACTTTTAAGCACTTTCTGTATGTATTATGATAACTGATAATACCTTTTTAACTTTGATAGTAGTTTTATAAATACACTAATGTGTATGCAAGTGTTTATGCAATGTACACTATGAGAGAGTAAAAAATATTTCTTGTTGAATGACATGAAATATGGTGATCTAGCTTGAGACTTGATTTATATCAAGTTTTTTTTGTTATGTACCTGTTAATTTGATAGTGAACTTGTGAGATGTTAGTTGAAAATATTTTGGTCGACATGTTTTCCAGTCAGCTGGGGGGTCAATGTACCTTTACTTTCTGGAGGAGGTGTGTAGTTTCTTATGCTAAAAAATTAAAAGTTCTTTTGTTTGATGATAAAAATGTAGGGTTAGCATATTGTGTTAAGTAATTACTTTTCCTAAAAGGAAATTGGTTGCAATATAAAGAATTCTAACTCCTAACAGTACTGGGTGCTAATCACAGTCTCATTTCAGCTTATGCCTTGTAAACCTAAGTTCTTAACTTATTTTATGTGTTAAAAAATTCCTTTGTTAGGCCACTTGAGGTGCTTGCTTACTCTACTTCTTTAATTTTTTCTTTTATTTTATTAGCTGAAGACTTATTGTAAACAACCTCTCTGCCTTATAAAATATAGGTAAAATTTGACTATACTCTATCCTATTCAAACTTCAGTTATGGAATCACATGACTCGTAATGTTGTTGTTATATATTTTATGGTGTTCCCTGATAGTTTATTTTGCTTATTACAACTTTTTAACCTCTCAATATCCCTTTTTTTAGTCATAGTATATGATGAAAATTTTAATTCTATGAAAACCTTTTAAACCTTGATATGAGTTAGAAATTTACTAATATGCAAATCAAGTATTTTTGTGTGTTGAAATAGTAATACCTTTTGTTCATATAGATAAACAATATGTAATGAAAGAAGAATAATTAATAGGGATGCGGATGAAGTCTTGTTCAGTAAAAGTAACTACCACATGCAAAAATTCACTTTGAATTTTAAATCCTTCATTTATACGATTTTTATGTTATTTACATTTGTAAAAAAAAACTTTTTTCATTAGCAGATAACAAAGGCATTTTAGTTAATTTATAATAACGATATAATGAAAATGTCTTCCACTTTTGGTAATGATTTAATTTTGGCAATTTTTTTTTTTTTTTGTTTTTTTATTTGACAACTTTTGCCCTCTAGGTGCAGTTAACCTAGCATATGCACACCATGGGAAGGAGAGCAAAAGCTACAATTTTGATGGCAAATTCTGGGGGTAATGGTAGAGGTAAGACCACAAGCTCAGTTTTGACGGCAAATACTGGGGGCAAATTTTGACAGCAAATACTGGGGTTAGTGATGTCACAAGGCCACGAAGCAATGAAACAATAACAAGCAAGAGAACTACATTGTTAAGTGAAACAAGGGATGAAAGCGTGAATGCAGAGGTAGCGGTGAACCATGAACCTGGTAGCAGAGATGAAGGAGACAGCTCAATATCAAGGGAACCAGGTAGGTCAAAATTGTTGGTTGATTTGGGAAGAGCAACAGTGTTAAGTAATAAACTACGGGGAAGAAGGTATAATGTAGGTGATAAAATCGAAGGTGGCTATGGAGAGGGTTAATGTTCACTAACGGCTCGATATCACGAATTCCTCGCAGTCATGGGCATATGAGGTGGAACATGTGGCAGAAAGGTCAAATAGAGATGGAAGCAATGAATCTAGGGCATTCATTTTGAATAAATTTGATATTACAAAGATCAATAATGCTGGATTTAGGTTAGAATATATACAACCTAGAAAGGCAAGGGAGGACATTACAGTTTAAATTGAGGAGGAAAACATAAGTACGGAGGTGGAATATTGGAGAAATGATGTGATATGCTATGTTTTGGGAGCATGCCCAGAGTTCAATGTACTAAATGGTTTTGTACAGAGGAAATGGGGTAAACTGGGAATTAGCAAGGTTGCAATGATGAAGAATGGTATCCTATTGGTAAGATTCAATACTACGGAAGGGAAAGAGGAAGTACTACAAGGTGACATACATTACTTTGATAACAAACCTATTATTGTGAAAGCATGGACACCAGATATGGATTTTTCTAAACAAAACCTTCTCTTAGTTCTTATTTGGATCAAGCTTCCGGAGCTCGAGTTCAAGTACTGGAGTGCGAAAGGATTAAGTACAATTGGTAGTCTTCTGGGAAGCCTCTAATGGTAGATAAGAATACAGAACAGAAGAATGGATTGAGCTTTGCAAAACTTCTTGTTGTAGTCCAAATTGGAAAATCTCTACCGAAAAGGATCCATTTTAGGAATGAAAGGGGCCAGGTATTGAGCAACGTGTAAGTTAGGACTGGAAGCCCAGGATCTGTAGTATATGTAAGATATACGTACATGGAGCAAAGGTGTATAGGAAGAATAAAGCACATGAAATAGAGACTTAAGGAAAGGTTTAGGGAGGCAAAGAGGGCCAAAACCGGTGATGGTAACTTCTCACACTCAAGGTCCGATAGACATGGTCGTTCTAAGTTCGGACAAAGATTTTCCGACCAAGGTTCTTCCAATGATCCTCCTAAGTTTAACAAAGATATGGTACCTAACCCTAAGCCTCAAGGAGGGAATGGTGGTGGATCTTCATTGCCTACTTGTGCTAACTGTGGAAAGAAGCATGAGGGTAGGTGTCTAGCGGGTTCCAGTGTTTGTTCTGGTTTTGGTAAGATGGACCGCAAGATAAGAGATTGTCCCTCAGTTGCTAAAAATATGGAGGTAATCATAGAAGGGCTCAACCTAATCCTCCGTCCGGTCCTAGTGGGAGTCAGAAGTAAAACATATTCTATGCACTTCAGACTCGTCATAAGCAAAAGGGTTCTCCCGATGTGGTTACCGGTGCTACCTTGTCTTTGTGATGCCATATGTGGCTAGGAGGTTTGATATTATTCCGGATGTATTGTTAGATCCTTTTTCTGTCTCTACTCATGTTGGTGATTCTATTGTGGCTAAGAGGGTCTATAGAAAGTGTCCTGTCTCCTTGTATAAAGTCACTCATGTTGATCTTGTAGATCTTGATATGCTAGATTTTGATGTTATCCTTGGTAAGGATTAGATGTATCCATGTTATGCTTTTATTGATTGTAGAACCCGTGTAGTCAAGTTTTAGTTTCCAAATGAACCCATCCTAGAGTGGAAAGGGGGAAATTCTATGCCTAAGGGTCAGTTTATCTCGTATTAAAGTTAGAAAGATGATTTCTAAGGGTTACATTTACAATCTAGTTAGGGTGAGGGATATGGATTCCGAAACCCTACTCTTGAGTCGGTCCTAGTTGTTAATGAGTTTCTGGAAGTTTTCCCCGATGATCTATCCGATATTCCTCCCGAAAGGAAAATAGATTTTGGTATTGACCTTCTCCCATATACGCAGCCTATCTCTATTTCTCTTTATCGTATGGCTCGGTAGAACTTAAGGAATTAAAGGAGCAATTGAAAAATTTATTAGATAAGGGATTCATCCGACCGAGTATCTCTCCATGGGGTGCTTAAGTTTTGTTTGTTAGGAAGAAATATGGTTCACTTCGTATGTGTATCGACTACCGGCAATTGAACAAGTTTACCGTTAAGAATAAGTAGCCTCTCCCAAGGATAGATGATTTGTTTTACCAATTTCAAGAAGCAAGTTACTTCTCTAAGGTTGACCTCCGTTCGGGTTATCACCAATTGAGGGTGAAGGAACATGACATCCCGAAGATGACTTTTCAAACTTGGTATGGTCATTATAAATTTTTGGTAATGTCTTTTTGTTTGACTAATGCTCCGACCACATTTATGGATTTGATGAATAGGGTGTTTAGAAAATACCTTGATATGTTTGTGATTGTGTTCATTGATGATATATTTGTAACAACCCGACTTTTCAGAACTCTAATTTAACTCGTACCTTCGTGCAAAGACAAAGAGGGTGAATAATAAATTAAGAATAATGTGGTATGTTATATTTTAAGTGTTCAAGGGTTGTATCTCAAGTTTATAAGTTAGGTAAGTGGCAAAATAAAAGTTGGCAAAAGTTATTGTAAGTTTCTTTTTAAATATTTCTCTGAAATTTGGGTCAATTGTCTCGAAGTTTTTCTCCCAATCTATAAAGATTTATGAGGCCTACGACCTCGCAAATCAAAGGTATGCGAGTCTAGTTTCCAAAGCATCAAACTGTTTGTTCATACGACTGCAGAATAGAGATATATTTGTATTTTTGTGAGACTGCGCAAGCAGGCACGTGAGGTGGGTCCCCTAAGTCGGTAGAACCTTATAGGATAGCATCTTCTTCATTTTTCTTCATTCCAGCTCGTAAGAAACCCAAAAAAAATCAGAGAATTACACCTCAAATCATCCTTGTGTGTTCATGATCTCTTCTTCGCTCCTTATTGAAAATTTCCCTACGTCGCGAGCTCGTCGTTTTGGTATAGTTTTCATGGTGAATTGAGCGGTGTAGCTCCGTGGAGGTTCTTGCAGCAGAGTTTTTTTTTGGTGTTTCGATTTTATTCAAGTGTTCTGGTCGTGTAAAGAAAGGTAGGAACCATCTTTTATCGGTTTATGGATACCTTAGCTCTTAGATAGTAATTTACGATAGGAATTTGTATCGATTGTCGAATTGTCGTAATAATTCTTGTCCTTAATTACTGATTGATTTTACTTTTTTTTAGTGTTGTAGTGGTGTGGGCAAAGGTATTTTCAGCATAAATTATAAAGGAAAAGGTATATTAAGGCTATTCCCTTCGTTCGGCATGTTTCCTTAGAGGTTGGGAGTGATATAATAGGGTAGTTAATGTTGGTGATCTTGTAGATGTAATTGTGAGTGGTTGGCTTATTGAATGGTTATAAACCCTCATTTTAGGGACTCATAATCTATTAAGAATGACCTAAGTTAGGAACTACTTGGAGACTATTCATATATATTGTTTAAAGCTAAATTGCTCGCCTTTAGCCTATTCAATTTTTTGTTGTCGCCCTTGGGGCTATTGTTGTTAGCTGTTGAGCTATGAACTGCCTGTGGGGGCTATGATATTGTCTAAGAGGACTAAGTTACTGCCAAAGAGGGCTATGTGTTGCCCACGTAGCTATATTTATGCCAAAGAGTGTTATGTGTTGCCTACGGAGCTACTTTGACGCCAAAGAGGGCTATGTGTTGCCTACAGGGCTATGTTGATGCAAAAGAGGCCCACAGAGCTATGATGTTGCCTAAGAGGGCTATACGCTGCCTACGGGGCTATATCGTTGCCAAAAAGGGATACGTAACTTCTTACAAACAAGGGGCTACCGATAGGGGTATGTAGATTGATTTGGCACCTTCTGGGCTTATGGGGGCCTAGGTAGGTAGTGTGTTGTTTATACCTGCCGAGCTTATGGGGGCTTGGTTAGGTTGTTGTTTGATCAGTTTTTTGTATTTTTAGATTCAGTAGTAGGTTAGCATACTTATCTAAATTACGATTTCCTTACCTGATTGCTTTTGGTATATTATGATACTTGCTCATTTAGTCTATAGCCTTTCATACTCTATACATTATTTCGTACTGACGCCCCATTGCCTGGGGGCGCTGCATTCATGCATGCAGGTCCCGACAGATGACCCAGTAGACCTTCTCAGCAGCAGGATTGACTTCTATCTGGTTGGCTAGCCCATTTCCTCCAGAGCTGCCAAAGTTGGGAGGTTTGTTAGATTTTATTGTATATATTTTTATGGGTAGGTTGGGGCCCTGTTCCGCCAATCTTTACCACTCTTAGAGGCTTGCAAAGTAGTGTGTGGTGTGTATAGCTACGTTATTGCCATGCTGGCCTAGTTTGTTGGTTTTCTGAAGCTTGTGAGTTGCTTGATGTATTGTCTTGATATATACTTGCTTTCAGTTTTGGTATAGAGATCATGGTGGCCTCGACAACCCAATCAGGACTTCTGTGCTAGTTGGCTATTTCTTTATATTAACTCTTGGGAGTAGCTGTTTCTTTTATGGATCTATTGACAGGGGCCTTGCCGGCCGAGGGCTTAGTTTTAAGCCGAGATATACTTGTTTGTTTTCTTGATTCCTGTGGCTTCCATGTGCTAGTAGAAAATGGTTCAACAGGGTTGGCTCGGGCCTGAGTTTTAGCATTAGGAGCCAGTTGCACCCCTTGAGTTTGGGGCATGACAAACTTGGTATCATAGCAACATCGTATCCTAAGAAGTCTGCAAGCCGTGTCTAGTAGAGTTCTATTTATAAATGTGTTGTGCACCACATTCGATAAGCAAGAAGCTACCGGGCATGTTAGAATGGCTAACCTTCTTTTGCTCACCTCGTGCTATAGAGCGGTGTCTTAAGGGTTGAGGTTTTTGGCTTATAATTGATAATTGTATGCAGATAGAGACGGCTGAGACAAGACAGACCACAGCTAGCCAGGGGCTAGATACAGCTACATGTGAGGGTACCGACAAGGTACCACAGGTGGAGGTAGCCCATTGTGCGACCCAGGGGGAGACATCTTCTCAGCCCCATATAGCATCACCATCACTTCAAGAGCCTCCGAAGGCTACAGGACCCCCGGCTCGCCCAACAGTACCACCTCTAGTTCCTCCTATTCCATCTGATCAGGATTTCAAGAGTGTGGTATGTGTGTTAGCACAGTTAGTAGCTGCACAATGCCAGCCAGTTGCGCCAGATGTTTTCGGACCTTCTGAAGGGCCCGAAAGTTTGAGAGTTCGTGAATCTCTTGCCTTGAATCCTCCAAAGTTTATAGGTACAGATCGCAGAGAGGACCCTCAGCACTTTATTGATCAGCTTCATAGGATATTCATAGTCATGTATGCCTCACCGACTGAATCGGTTGAGTTAGCAGCATTTTGATTGTGTGATATTGCAGTATTGTGGTATGAAAGTTGGGAGAGATCTAGGGGAAAAGATGCAGTTCTACCCACTTGGGATAGCTTTACAGAAGCTTTCATAGATCACTATTTGCCTCGAGAGATTAGGGATGCCCTGGTGGACCAGTTTCTAAACCTCCGACAGGGTAGCATGAATGTTTGAGAGTACGGGCTGAGATTTAATTCATTGGTTAGATATGCACCAGCATTTGTTGATACGATGCATGACAGGGTGCGTAGATTTGTGGGAGGGCTTGACTCAGACTATATCGACACTTGTTCTACCGCTGCACTAGTTCTGGTAGTGGCCAGAACCGTAAATATTCACTAGCCGGCCGACAGGAATTAGAGTCATTACCAGATGTTGTGACAGGTGCATTACTCATTTGCTCCTATTGTGTTTATGCTTTGATAGATCCTGGATCTACTATGTCTTATGTTACTCCATTTATTGCGAGGAAGTCATGTATAGTAGCAGAGTCATTAGATCGACCCTTCATTATATCTACACCAATTGGTGAGTCTATTAATGCCAAGAGAGTCTATCGAGGATGCACGGTAGAAATTATCGACCGTTAGACCTCTGTAGACCTGGTAGAGTTAGAGATGCTCGATTTCGACGTCATTATGGGTATGGACTGGTTAGCCTCTTGTTATGCTAATGTTGAGTGCCGGACAAAGATTGTTAGATTCCACTTTCCAGGAGAGGCAGTTCAGGAATGGGAAAGGTAGGTTTATTTCCTATCTTAAGGCGAGGAGGATGATTACTAAGGGTTGTATTTACCATCTTGTTCGCATTCATGATATAGATGCAGAACCACCGACTCCTCAGTCTATTTCGGTAGTTAATGAGTTTCTAGATGTATTTCCATACGAGCTTTCTGGTATCCCTACAGAATGGGAAATTGATTTTGCTATCGGTATGCTACCAGGTACACAACCCATATCTATCCCTCCTTATAGTATGGCTCCTGCTGAGCTGAAGAAGTTGAAGGATCAACTAAAAGATTTACTTAATAAAGGCTTTATCAGGCCCAGTGCTTCACCATGGGGCGCACCAGTATTATTTATGAGAAAAAAAGATGGCTCGCTGAGGATGTGTATTGATTATCGACAGCTAAACAAGGCTACTATAAATAATAGGTATCCCATTCCGAGGATCGGTGACTTGTTTGATCAACTACAAGGTGCTAAATACTTCTTGAAGAATGATTTAAGATCAGGGTACCATCAGGTATGAGTTCTGGAGAAAGATATTCTGAAAACAGCTTTTAGAACTAGATATGGGCATTTTGAGTTTTTGGTTATGTCTTTTGGATTGACCAGCCCCCCGGCAGTGTTTATGGACTTGATGAATAGCATATTCAGGTCGTATCTAGATACGTTTGTGATTGTATTTATTGATGATATTTTGGTCTATTCGCATTCAACAGCTGAGCATGCAGATCGTTAGCGAGCAGTCCTTCAGGTTCTTCGAGAGCAGGAACTTTACGCAAAGTCTCTAAGTGTGAGTTATGGTTAGGCTGTGTGGCTTTCCTAGGCCATATTGTATCAGATGCAGGAATTATGGTTGATACACAGAAGATTGAGGCCGTGAAGACTTGTCCTAGACCCATAACTCCGACAGAGGTTCGTAGTTTCTTAGGGTTAGCTGGGTACTACAGAAGGTTTGTAGAGGGGTTTTCTTCACTTTCAGCACCAGTAACAAAGCTGACTCAGAAAGCAGTTAAGTTTTAGTGGACTGAGGCTTGCGAGCATAGTTTCCAGGAGTTGAAGGATAGGTTGACATCAACACCAGTCCTAGCCTTGCCGGAGGGTTTAGAGGGCTATGCAGTGTACTGCGACCCTTCTAGTATTGGGTTAGGATGTGTTCTGATGCAACATAGTAAGGTGATCGCATATCCTTCAAGGCAGTTGACAAAGCATGAGAAGAACTACCCAACTCACGACTTAGAGTTGGTTGCGGTTGTGCATGCACTGAAGATCTGGAGACACTATCTATATGGCATTCATGTGGACATTTTCACATGTATATCTTTAGACAGAAGGAATTGAATCTTTGCCAACGTCGATGGCTTGAGCTACTGAAAGACTACGACGTAGATATTTTATATCATCTAGGGAAGGCAAATGTGGTAGTTGATGCCCTCAGTCGTAGATCAATAGGAAGTTTATCATATTTAGGTGTTGAGAGGCGTGAATTAGCTCAGGAACTTCATCAATTAGCTAGCTTGGGAGTCAGATTAGAAAAGGCAAGTGATAGTGGGGTCAGAGTTCAGAACACAATTGTATCATCTTTAATCGTGGAAGTGAAGCAATGACAACATGAGGATCCCTACTTAGAGCAGCTCAAAGGCAAATTTCATGATAGGGAGTCGTTAGCCATTGATATAGCAGGAGATGGAGTCCTCAGATATAGAGGACGACTATGTGTTCCAAATGTGGTAGGGCTTCAACAACAGATTATGACAGAGGCACACCATTCCCGATATTCTATTCACCCAGGATAGACGAAGATGTACCATGATATTAAAGAAATATATTGGTGGCACGGGATTAAGAAGGATTTTGCTGAGTTTGTGGCACACTGTCCTAACTGCCAATAGGTTAAGGTTGAGCACCAGAAGCCTGCTGGGCTGGTCCAGGAGATAGCCATTCATTTATGGAAGTGAGAGGTAATTAATATGGATTTTATTACGGGGTTACCTCGATCGCGGTGTAAGTTTGACTCTATTTGGGTAATTGTTGATCGGTTACAAAATCAGTCCACTTCTTATCGGTAAAGACTACTTTCACAGCCGAAGATTATGCAGGGCTTTACATCTGAGAGATTGTTAAGTTGCACGGCGTCCCAATATTTATTATCTCAGATAGAGGAGCACAATTTACCGCTAACTTCTGGAAGTCTTTCCAGAAAGGATTAGGGACACAAGTTAATCTTAGTACAACCTTTCACCCTCAGACAGATGGCCAAGCTGAACGCACCATTTTAACACTTGAGGACATGCTATGGGCATGCATGCTGGACTTTAATGGAAGTTGGGATGACCACTTACCTCTTATTGAGCTTGCATATAACAATAGTTATCATTCTAGAATCAAGATGGCACCTTATGAGGCTTTGTACGGTCAAAAATGCAGATCCCCTATTGGCTAGTTTGAGGTAGGTGAGTCAGGATTGGTTGGACCCAACCTAGTACAACAGACAATGGAGCGGGTTAAGCTCATCCGAGAACATTTATTGACTGCTCAAAGTCGCCGAAAGTCATACTCAGATGTACGGCGAAGAGATTTAGAGTTTTGTGTTGATGACTGGGTATTCTTAAAAGTCTCACCTATGAAGGGTGTTATGAGATTCGGAAAGGAGGGCAAGCTTAGTCCAAGATTTATTGGGCCATATCGGATCCTTCGAAGGATAGGACAAGTGGCCTATGAGTTAGAGTTGTCGTCGGGGCTAGAATCGGTTCATCCGGTATTCCATATATCGATGCTACAGAAGTGCATATGAGACCCTTCTAGGGTTGTGCCTGTTGAGGATGTTCAGATCACAAAGGAGTTTTCCTATGAGGAAACTCCAGTTTCAATATTAGATCGACAGGTCCGAAGGTTGAGGACTGAAGATGTGGCTTCTGTTAAAGTACTGTGGAGAAACAAAACTAGGGAAGAGGTGACGTGGAAAGCTGAGGATGGACTGAGATCCAGATATCCTTAGTTGTTTTAGATCTCACAGTGGTAAAAATATCAATATTGATTAGCACAGTGAGGTTGGATATCCATTTAGTTTTTTTTATTGTTGCTTATTATTGTGGTTGTTGTTGTATTTTTCTCGTACTATTATTGCGGAGCTATGATGCTTAACTATTTGTATCGTCCTATGAGGTGCTTATGTTGGAATCTTCTGCATTTCAGGTTCCTGGATATTATGGGTATAGAGTACACTTTGCCAAATTTTTGAAACTACTAAGGACTTAACCGTGTGGCTTATATTTTTCATTCGAGGAAGAATGTTTCTCAGGGGGGAGGATGTAACACCCCGACTTTTTGGAACTCTAATTTAACTCATACCTTCGTGGAAAGACAAATAGGGTGAGTAATAAATTAAGAATGATGTGGTATGTCATATTTTAGGTGTTCAAGGGTTGTATCTCAAGTTTTTAAGTTAGTTAAGTGGAAAAATAAAAGTTGGCGAAGGTTATTGTAAGTTCCTTTTTAAATATTTCTCTGAAATTTGGGTCAAATGTCTCGAAAGTTTTCTCCCAATCTATAAAGAGTTATGGGGCCTACAACATAGAAAATGTAAGGTCTACGAGTCTAGTTTCCAACGCATCATACCGTTTGTTCATACGGCTTCAGAATAGAGAGATATTTGCATTTTTGCGAGACTGCGCAAGCAGGCACGTGAGGTGGGTCCCCCAAGTTGGTGGAACCTTATAAGATAGCATCTTCTTCATTTTTCTTTATTCCAGCTCGTAAGTAACCCACAAAAATAAGAGAATTAATCCTCAAATCAGCCTTGTGTGTTCATGATCTCTTCTTGGCTCCTTATCGAAAATTGCCTTACGTCGCGAGCTCGTCGTTTTGGTATAGTTTTCATGGTGAATTGAGCGGTGTAGCTCCATGGAGGTTCTCACAGCAGAGTTTTTTTTCGGTGTTTTGATTTTATTCAAGTGTTCTGGGCATGTAAAGAAAGGTAGGAACCATCTTTTATTGGCTTATGGATACCTTAGCTCTTAGATAATAATTTACGATAGGAATCCGTATCGATTGTCGAATTGTCATAATAATTCTTATCCTTAATTACTGATTGATTTTACCTTTTTTTAGTGTTGTACTGGTGCGGACAGAGGTATTTTCAGCATAAATTATGAAGGAAAAGGTATGTTAAGGCTATTCCCTTCGTTCGGCATGTTTCCTTAGAGCTTGGGAGTGATATAATAGGGTAGTTAATGTTGGTGATCTTGTAGATGTAATTGTGAGTGGTTGGGTTATTGAGTGGTTATAAACCCTCATTTTAGGGACTCATAATCTGTTAAGAATGACCTAAGTTAGGAACTACTTGGAGACTATTCATATATATTGTTTAAAGCTAAATTGCTGGCCTTTAGCCTATTCAATTGTTTGTTGTCGCCCTTGGGGTTATTGTTGTTAGCTGTTGAGCTATGATCTGCCTGTGGGGCTATGATGTTGTCTAAGAGGACTATGTTACTGCCTAAGAGGGCTATGTGTTGCCCACGGGGCTATATTGATGCCAAAGAGTGTTATGTGTTGCCTACGGAGCTACTTTGACGCCAAAGAGGGCTATGTGATGGCAAAGAGTGTTATGTGTTGCCTACGGAGCTACTTTGACGCCAAAGAGGGCTATGTGTTGCCTACAGGGCTATGTTGATACAAAAGAGGGCTATGTGCAGCCTACAGAGCTATGATGTTGCCAAGAGAGCTATGCGCTGCCTACGGGGCAATATCATTGCCAAAAAGGGCTATGTGACTTCTTACAAAGACAAGGGGCTACCGATAGGGGTATGTAGATTGATTTGGCACCTTCTGGGCTTATGAGGGCCTAGGTAGGTGGTGTGTTGTTTGTATCTGCCGAGCTTATGGGGGCTTGGTTAGGTTGTTGTTTGATCATTTTTTTTGTATTTTTAGATTCAGTAGTGGGTTAGCATGCTTATCTAAATTTTGATTTTCTTACCTGATTGCTTTTGGTATATTATGATACTTGCTCATTTAGTCTATAGCCTTTCATACTTTGTACATTACTTCGTACTGACGCCCCATTGCCTAGAGGTGTTGCATTCATACATGCAGGTCCCGACAGACGACCCGGTAGACCTCCTTAGCAGCAGGATTGACTTCTATCTGGTTGGCTAGCCCCTTTCCTCCGGAGCTGCCAGAGTTGGGAGGTTTGTTAGCTTTTGTTGTATATATTTTTATGGGTAGGTTGGGGCCCTGTCCCACCAATCTTTACCACTCTTAGAGGCTTGCATACTAGTGTGTGGGGTGTATAGCTACGTTATTGCCATGCTGGCCTAGTTTGTTGGTTTTCTGAAGCTTTTGGTTGCTTGATGTATTGTCTTGATATATACCTGCTTTCAGTTTTGGTATAGAGATCATGGTGTCCTCGACGGCCCAATTAGGACTTTTGTGCTAGTTGGCTATTTCTTTATATGAACGCTTGGGAGTAGCTGTTTCTTCTATGGATCTATTGACAGGGGTCTTGCCAGCTGAGGGCTTAGTTTTAAGCCGAGATATACTTGTTTGTTTTCTTGATTCCGTGTGGCTGTCATGCGCTAGTAGCAAATGGTTCAGCAGGGTTGGCTCGGGCCTGAGTTTGTGTATTAGGAGCCAGTTGCGCCCCTTGAGTTTGAGGCGTGACAATATTGATCTATTCAAGGTGTGGAGATGAGTATACCAATCATTTGAGGATTGTGTTGTAAGTCCTCAAAGACCAACAACTCTTTACAAAGTTTAGTAAATGTGAGATTTGGTTAAGGTCTGTGGCTTTTCTTAGTCATATTGTTTCTGGTAAGGTATTGAGGTAGATCCTAAGAAGGATTTTGTCAAGAGTTGGCCTAGACCCCTATCCCCTTCGGATAGTAGAAGTTTCTTGGGTTTAGTCGGCTACTATAGAAGGTTTGTCGAAGGGTTTTCCTCGATTGCTTCTCCATTGACGACATTGACTCAAAAGAAGGTTAAGTTCATATGGTCCAAAGTATGTAAGAAGAGTTTTCAAGAATTGAAAAAATAGACTTACTCCTGCTCCGGTGTTGACCTTACCGGAAGGAACCGATGGATTTGTTGTTTATTGTGATGCCTCAATAATTGGGTTAGGATATGTCCTTATGCAAAATGGGAAAGTCATTACCTATGCTTCAAGGCAACTTAAGATTCATGAGAATAATTATCCTACACATGACCTTGAACTAGCGGCGGTCATGTTTGCTCTTAAGATTTGGAGGCATTATTTGTATGGTGTTCATGTGGATGTCTTTATCGACCACAAGAGTTTGCAATATATGTTTAAATAAAAAGATCTAACTCTTCGCCAAAGGATGTAGCTTGAGTTACTAAATAATTATGACATGAGTGTTCTCTATCACTCTGACAAGGAAAATATGGTGGCAGATGCTCTAAGTCGATTATCAATGGGTAGTGTTACTCATATTGAAGAAGATAAAAAGGAGTTGGTTTGAGATGTTCATAGATTGTCCTGATTGGGTGTTCGATTAGTTGACTCTACCAAGGGTGGTGTTATGGTTCACAATGGTTCAGAATCATCTTTTGTGGCCGATGTGAAATCCAAGCAAGGTCTTGATCCGACTTTGGTTGAATTGAAGGAAGCGGTACTTAAAAAGTCTGTAGAGGCTTTCTCCAAAGGGGGAGATGGTGTACTTAGATATCAAGGTCAATTGCGTGTTCCTAATGTCGATGACTTGAAAGAGCATATTTTATCAGAAGCCGATAGTTCTCGATACTCCATTCACCCGGGAGCCACCAAGATTTACCGTGACTTGGGAGAGATCTATTGGTGGAATAGGATGAAGAATGATACTGCAGAATTTGTGGGTAAGTGTCCTAATTGTCAACAAGTGAAAGTTGAGCACCAAAAGCTAGGAGGTTTATCCTAGGATATTAGCATTCCTACTTGGAAGTGGGAATATTTGAACATGGACTTCATTGTTTGTTTACCACGTACCCGGCGAAAACATGACTCGATTTGGGTTAGTAGATCGAATGAAGAAATTGGGTCATTTCATTCCCGTCAAGGTTTCTTATTCGGCGGAGGACTATGTTAAGTTGCACTTGAGAGAAATTGTGAGGTTGCATGGAGTTCCCTTGTCCATTATCTTCAATAGGGGTACCCAATTTACTTCTCAGTTTTGGAAATCTATCCAAAAGGGTCTTGGTACTCGTGTTAAGCTTAGTACGACCTTTCATCGACAAACTGATGGGAAAGCAGAGTGTACTATCCAAACTTTGAAAGATATGTTGAGAGCATGTGTAATTGACTTCAAGGGTAATTGGGATGATCACTTGCCTTTGATTGAGTTTGCATATAAAAATAGCTACCATTCAAGCATTGGTATGGCTCTATATGAGGCTCTATATGGTTGGAGGTGTAGATAACCTATAGGTTGGTTTGAAGTGGGTGAAGTCACCTTGATAGGTCCCGAGTTGATACATGAGACTATGAAGAAAGTTTGTCTTATTAGAGAAAGGTTGAAAATGGCTCAAAGTTTACTAAAGTCCTATGTTGATGTTTGAAGAAGATATCTTGAGTTTGATGTTCATGATTGGGTCTACTTGAAAATTTCACCCATGAAGGGTGTAATGAGATTGGGGAAGAAAGGGAAGATTAGTCACCATTATGTGGGCCCATATCAGATTTTGAGGTGAATTGGCAAGGTTGCTTATGAACTTGAATTACCTAATGACTTGGCATAGGTGCATCCAGTTTTACATGTCTCCTTGTTGAAGAAATGTGTTGGAGATCTGACATCTATCATTCCCTTAGAAGGTTTGGGAGTTAAGGAGAATCTTCCATATGCGAAAGTTTCGGTTGAGATTTTAGACCGGCAAGTCAAGAAGTTGAGAAATAAAGAAGTTGCTTCCGTGAAAGTTCTTTGGAGGAATAAGTTAGTTGAGGGTGCTACTTAGGAGGCCGAGGCTGATATGATGTCCCATTATCCTCATCTTTTTCCCTCCGTTCCTACTCTAGCTTGAGGTATTTAGCTCCTTATGGTTTACTCTCTTGGTGTCATGCGTCTTCGATATTCCCATGATTTCCTCATTATGCATATTCATGAAAAGTTTAAATTTTGAGAAAAGGAGTTTACATGCTTGATTTCTACATGTTTATGTGCATTTGAATATGAGTTGCATATCCTCCTCGGATATGTATAGTTATGTAATTGCATTCATGTTGGGTTGTTAGATTAAGTTCCTACCTTCCTTATGATGTCTTGAATCCCATTTGAGGACGAACGTTCCCTAGGGGGAGATATTGTAACACCTCGGATTCAAAATGGGAGAAAATTTCAGTTTTTTCATAGACCTGGTGCCAGCATAGACGACACCACCCACGGCCTATAGGTGGGACGACGGTCCATTGGTGGAGGTGTGGTTGGCAAGTTAGAATATTCCGAAAATGTCAAGTTCCAGTACTTTTAAACGGTTCACCCAGACGGTCCGTCATTCAATGCACAAGTTGTAGATAGGTCTCGTAGGTGAGTCCCAGAAAGATTTTAAGGCCAAGATTTGGGACCTACGGCCGCGGTCCACGGTCCGTATATGGACCCACAGGCGTAGGTAAGGTCCGTCATTGGGGGTCCATAATTAGTGGTCTCTGATCTAACCACAACCAACCTAGACGGTCCAAGGTCTGACCAACGGACAGTGGGTTGGGGAGTGAGTAAGGTCCACAGATATTTTCCTTAAGGGCTTTTGGATCTTTTCCTAATTATTCTAGACTAATAATATATTGTTTTACCCTTCACCTAAAGCTCTATATAAGTGTTATTACCCCCAAATTTCTCCAATTGAAATCATTCTCTCAAATTCCTAAAAGAAGAACAAGTTTTCCTCTCAAAAACAATTCTCTCTCTAGAAAGGTTGAAGAAGAAGGAGTCAACCTAGGGTTCAAGTCAAGTCTCCAATTCCACCATTGAAGACAAGCTTTTGGCGTTGAGGTATGATAGTTTTCATCCATGGAGTTCCTAAATTCTCCAATATATAAAGTTAGAAATTCCCAATTGAGTTAGGGTTTTCTTCCATGTCAGGGATTCCTTGAAATGTTGATTTATTTGATTATTTTATGATCTATTATGTATGAACTGAAATAATTCCATATTTTTAAGATGAATCCCCATGATCCCATGCTTAACCCATGTTTTCTAGAAATTGATGATTGAAAGTAGGGTTTTTAACTATGAAAGGTGAATTACCGAATTATCCATGTTCTTAGGGAATTGATGAAATATGATGTAAATTGCTTTGAGAGTAAAGCATATATGTTGTTGTTGTTGTTAATTGTTGTAAAAGTATTTCTCACATAAGTACCTCATGCATGCATGTGAAAGGTTTTCTCACATAAAGGATTCTAAGGTTGAAAGGTCTTCTCACCTAAATCGAATCAAAATTAATGAGCTATTCTAAGAATGAGGCAAGTAGCGATTACTCATGTCATATGATATAAGGACAACAGGCGATTATCCAAGTCCTTTAAAAGAAAAGATGAATAAGACTAATGAATATTCTGTGGGAGTTACACTTAGCACCGAGTGGACAAGTGGAGATTATTTATGTCCCATAAACTATGTGCCACCATAGGTTGTCTAGATAGACATTAGCTAGTGGATCCACATAAGCTAGAAGTTCATGGTTCTTACCTTGGCAAGTGAGAACATCTCTTTTTGGTGTCGGGGTAGACACCAGATTCCATGTTAATAGCTCATATGGTCTTACATGTCGGTTAAAGGTAATTCTCTTACATTAATGAATCAAGGTTACTTTAAGAAGTATCTCACATGTGATTTAAGATGATGTCTACTTGCATTGACCATGTTTTATGACTTATGTTTTCTAGCCCTTTTATATCATGTTATAGCTTGGTCATTGCATATTACAAAAATGTCTCTTTATCATGATTTTTACACTTCATGCATCTCTATTATACTTGGTAGATATTTGTACTAACCCATACTCTTGCCTACATTTCTTATCCAAATGTAGGGTCCGACGCTCCAGACTCGCTCTTCCGTTGCTAGGATCTATTAGTAGAAGATTGAAGATTGGTGAGTCCTCATGTTCCGAGGATCGAGCCTTACTTCATTATGTCTTTACTTTTCAATTTTAGACTTGATGTACGGGTTACGTCCCGATTACTTCTTATGTACTAGATGACTTTGAGACATTGTTAGATTCCGCTTCGATTTTTTAAACTTTATGTTTTGAAATAATCTTCTAAATCTCTTGATTTCTATTATCTTGTATATGCATGTTAAGTGGCTTGTACGGGGCTTCTCGGGGTCTTATACGCCATGTTACACACCTTGGGTCGTGACACCTTCATTTATATTATTTTTATGTTATTTACACTTGTAACAGAAGAAACACTTTTTTCATTAACCGATAACAAAGGCATTTTAGTTAATTATTAATGACAATATAATGAAAATATCCTCCACTTTTGGTAATGATATTTTTTAGACAACTTTTATTCTTTTTTATTTTTCTCTTTGAGGACTTTTGTTCTTTTGATATTTTAATGTCCCTCGAATACCAGACATTACTTATATGGTGTTCTTTTGATCTTTTAAGATTTGGAGGAATTACTTATATGGTGTTCATGTTGATGTCTTTACCGACCACAAAAGTTTGCACTATGTGTTTAAACAGAATGATCTAAATATTCGCCAAATGAGGTGGCTTGACTTACTAAAGGATTATGACATGAGTGTTCTCTATCACCCCAAAAAAGCAAATGTGGTGGCGGATGCTCTTAGTCGGTTATCAATGGGTAATGTTGCTCATATTGAGGAGGGTAAGAAGGAGTTGGTTCAAAATGTTCATAGATTGGCCCGTTTAGGTGTTCGGTTAGTTGATTCCACCAAAGGTTATGTTTTGGTTCACAATGGTTCTGAATCGTCTTTTGTGTCGGAAGTGAAAGCCAAGCAAGGCCTGGACCCAATCTTGATTCAGTTGAGGGAAGCGGTGCTCAATAAGGCAATTGAGGCTTTCTCCCAAGGGGGAGATGGAGTGCTTAGATATCAAGGTCATTTGTGTGTTTCCAATGAAGATGACTTGAGATAGAAAATTTATCAGAAGCCCATAGTTCTTGATATTCCATTTACCCGGGAGCCACCAAGATGTACCGTGACTTGCGGGAGGTCTATTGGTGGAATAGGATGAAGAAGGATAATGCATAATTTGTGGCTAAGTGTCCTAATTGTCAACAAGTGAAAGTTAAACATTAAAATCTGGAAGGTTTGTCCCAAAATATCAGTATTCCTATTGGGAAGTGGGAAGATTTGGATATGGACTTTATTGTTGGGTTACCCCACACCTGACGACAACATGACTCGATTTGGGTTATAGTAGACCGTATTAAAAAATCAGATCATTTCATCCCCATCAAGGTTTCTTATTCGGCGGAGGACTATGTTGATGTTTATGTTGTACGGAGTGCCCCTATCCATTATCTCTGATCATGGTACCCAATTCACTTCTCAGTTTTAGAAATCTTTCAATAAGGGGCTTCGTACTCGTTTTAAGCTTAGTACAGCCTTTCATCCATAAATCGATGAGCAGGCAGAGCATACTATCCAAACTCTGAAAGATATGTTGAGACCTTGTGTGATTGACTTCAAGGGTAACCGGGATGATCATTTGCCTTTGATTGAGATTGCATATAATAATAACTATCATTCAAGCATTGGTATGGCTCCATTTGAGTCTCTATATGGTAGGAGGTGCCGATCTCCTATAGGTTGGTTTGAAGTGGGTGAAGTTGCTTTGATAGGTCCCAAATTGGTACATAAAGCTATGGAGAAAGTTCGGCTTATTTGAGAAAGGTTGAAAACGGCCCAAAGTCGACAAAAGTCCTATGCCAATGTTTGAAGAAAAGATCTTGAGTTTGATGTGAATAATTGGGTCTATTTGAAAATTTCACCCATGAGGGGTGTGATCAGATTTTGAGGCGTATTAGTAAAGTTGCTTATGAACTTGATTTACCTAAGACCTTGACATCGGTGCATCCATTTTTCCATGTCTCCTTGTTTAAGAAATGTGTTGGTGATCTGATATCTATAGTACCATTAGAGAGTCTTGGTGTAAAGGATAGTCTTTCTTATGAAGAAGTTCTGGTTGAGATTTTGGATTGGAAAGTTCGGAAGTTGAGAAACAAAGAGGTTCCTTTCGTAAAGGTTCCTTGGAGGAATCAGTTAGTTGAGGGTGCTACTTGAGAAGCCGATGATGATTAATTATCCCATTATGCTCATCTATTTCCCTCCGTTCCTACTCTAGCTAGAGGTATTTTGTTTCTCGTGGCTTACTCTTTGGGTTTATTGTGTCGTAGTTATTCTCATGCTTTCTCATTTATGCATATTCATGAAAAGCTTAATTTTTTAGAAAATGAGTTAGCTTGATTGATTTCTCCATGCTTATGTCATATGAGTATGAGTTGCATATATACCTTATGAAACTATGTTTTAAACATGCTTTAGCTTGGAGTTGATGTTTACTCCTCGAATATGTGCATTTATGTGATTGCGTTCATTTTGGGAAGTTAGATCTAATTCCTACCCTTCTTATGATGTCTTGAGTTCCATTTGAGGATGAATGTTCTTAAGGGGGAGATGTTGTAACACCTCAGATTTTAAAAGAAGGAAAATGCAGGTTTTGTAGAACTCGTGTCTGTACTGAAAGACCCTACCAACAGACCGTAGGTTCACTTACAAGTTGTAGGTGGGAACCATAGGTGGAAAGGTAAATGATTTTCCCATGTCAAGTCCCAGTACCCATTTTACGTTTCACCAGGATGGTTTGTCGTTCAATGTATGAGTCGTAGGTAGGTCTCGTAGGTGAATCCTGGATTTAGTGAAATTTTGAGGGTCAAAGTTGAGACCTACAGTTGGTATGTACAGTCCGTAAGTGGACTAATGGACCGTACATAGGTCCCGTCATTGGAATGTGAATATTCAACTCCCTGAACCCCACCAACGGTTGACCAGGACGGTTCGTAATAGGACCTATGGACCGTAAGTCCAACCATCGGTGTAGGTCCAGCAGGTATTTTTAAGAGCTTTTTGGTCTTTTCCCTAATTGTTTTAACCCTATACTACGTAGTTTTTCCTTCTACCCTAAGCCCTATATAATGATTTTTAACCCCAATTTACCCACTTTCAATTCATTCTCCTAAGTTCCTAAAAGTTGATCAAGTTCATCCTCTCAAATCCTATCAAGTGTAAGGAAGAAGAAGAAGAGCTAGAGTTCCATTCAAGTCTCAATTTCCACCATAGCTTTTGTGCTTTGAACTCCAAGGTATGATAGTATTCAACTATGGAGCTCTTTCCTCCATAGGGTTCCTAAAATCCCCAATCTTGTAAAGCTAGATTCTCCAATCAAATTAGGGTTTTATTCAATTGTCATGGATTACTTTCAATTATGATCTAATTAATTGATTTACGTCTTCTTATGCATGAATTGAAGTACTTGCATGATTTCAAGTTGAATTTCCATGAACCCATGCATAAACCATAATTTCTAGACTATGATCATCTGATGGGGCTTTTGAACTATGAAAGATGAATTTATGAAGATAAACATATTCATTATCAAATTGATATAAATGATTTAAGGTTGCTTTGAGAGTGAATCATCGATATTGTCGTTGTTATTGTGAAAGGATTTCCCACATACTACTCAAAATATGATTGTGAAAGGATTTTCTCACATAAAGGATTCATAAGGTTGAAAAGTTTTCTCACATAATATGAATCAATTTTAAGGAGCTATTCTAATGAATTATAGTTTGGATTGGCTACTTGATGTGCCCTTCCATGGATGATAAGACAAACGGCGATTACTCATGTTCCAAAAAAAATGATAAGACAAGTTAAGATTAATGACTTTTCAGTGGGATTTATGTTTAGCACCGAGTGGACAAGTGGCTAATACCCATGTCGTATAACTATCTGCCACTATAGGTTTTTCTTAGATAGACATTAGCTAGTGGATTCACTTAAGCTAAAAGTTTATGGTTCTTACCTTGGAAAGTAAGGACATATTTTTTTGGTGTGGGGTGGACACCGGATTCCATGTTATATCTCGCATGGTCTATATGTTGGTTAAAGTAAAACTTCCCATAATAATGAACTAAGGCTACTCCTAGAAGTATTCAAATATGTTTTAAAGATGTTTAGCTTGCATTGACTAGGATTTCGACTTATGTCTTCTAACATGATATTTTATGATTTAGCTTGGTAATTGCATGTCATGTAAAGTCCTTTTAGCATGTTCTCATGACTCCTATATATTTCTATCATACTTGGTACATTTTATGTACTAACACATACTCTTGCCTACATTATTTTACTAATGTAGGGTTCGACGTTCCTACCTCCCATACTCATGGCTAGTGATCCCCTTTAGACTTTGAAGATTGGTGAGTCTTCATGTTCTGAGGACCGAGATTCTTTATTGCTTTATGTATTTTCATTCGGATATTGTATGTTATGTATGGGTTACGTCTCAATCACTCTTTTGATGTAATAGATGGCTTGAAACTTATGTTAGACTTCTGCTAATTTTTGTCAAACTCTTTATTAATCAAAAATGTCTTTTAAATTCTTTAAATTATATTATTTTGTATGATGTATGCTAATTGACTTGTGTAGGGCCTCTTGGTATCTTATACGCCATGTCACGTCTAGGATGTACTTTGGATCGTGACAGAAAATCCTACAGATATGGTGACCAAGATGATACCAAAAGACAAGTTCGAATTATGCAAAGAACTTGTTAATATGAGCTCTCTCTAAAGAAGATGGAAATACCTTCTTACGGTGAATGGGTCTGGAGGGAGATATTTGTAGGGTTCCAGCCCCATAATTGATGAAATTATTGGTCCACATTTCCTGCATGACTTTTGCAACTTTGTCAAAGTTGTATCACGTTGCAGATAAGTGATAGGAGAAATATTCTACCTAATTTTGGTTTTCTTATGGTCATTGATGTCACTGCCTACATCATCATGAACCATTATTCTCTATAAAAGGGTCATCAAATCAATAGTTCAAAACACACCAAGATAGAGAGAGAAAAAATATTCGAGAGCAAAGTAAGTTACTCCATAGACTATTCAAGAAAAATAGTATGTGAAGAAAAATAGAGTGTGAGCGATATTTTAGTAAGGTGGGAAATCAAAAGAGTGTTATTCCTTTTGAGTGTGTTGTAGTCACTTTGAGTATTGTATGTGTAACTACACAGTGTAAAACTCCTTGCTATAGTGATATTAGTTGTTCCTCTTGGTCCGTGGTTTTTCCCTTATTTAGAAGGGTTTCCACGTAAAATTCTTGGTATCATTATTTTTCCATTTTATTTCTATTATTTTGACCATATATATTTTGTGTTAATTCAAATTTTTCCAACAGGAACGAAGACCAGCAAGCACCACCAGCTCTAGCAGACCCTCTGAATGAACAAATGTCTCATGCTGAGTTCAGAGTTGCTTTTCAAGGTCTAGCTTGGGCAATGACTACTCGGGTCAATCAACAATTTGTTGCTTAGGTTAGTATATATGGTATGACTGTGTATCTAATAAGGTAATTTTCCCGTATACTTTGGAAAAATCTATGGCCAAATGGATCCTAGTGATGACAAAAAAATATACAAAGATGGCCCTATCCACAAACCGGATAAGACCCAACCATAACAAAAAGAGCAAAATATAAGGGAAAATTGTGCAAAATGACAAATATGTAGAGTATATTATATAATATAGCTATAATTTCTATTATTTTTAATCCATGACTAGAGTTTCACAAAATTTGCTATTCAATTTCCTAATTGTATAAATCTAGAATTTGTATAATTCGGTCTCTGATTGTATAAATCAAGAATTTGTATAATTCAATTTCTGATTGTGTAAATCCATAATTTGTATATGCTTACCCTAGTTATTTGTATACGGTTATGAAAAAAATATTATAAATTACCTTGTTTGTATATTACCATGCAAACACAGTTTTGAAAAATTTCTAAATGTATAAATACAGAATTTGTATATACTTACCTTGTTTGTAAATTCGCAAACAAAATATAAAAAAGGACAAGCGAAATATACAAATTGCAGCCTTCATTTGTATATTTTTATCCTATTTTGTATATTTGTAACGAAATATACAAAGGGACAAGCGAAATATACAACTGAAGCCTCCATAACAAACGTAACTATAGCTATGGAGCGCAATATACCAAAACTATAATTGTACAGCCTTATTATATCTATTATAATTGGAATTTCTGAAATTTTCTCATTTTAAAAATAAAACGAACGTCGCGACAACAAATTCAGACAAAAGGAAAGAAACTCTAGGGAGGAATCATAGAAAATCATTGCATCAGTCATACCTGAGGACATGAGTTTGTCACCCGAGAAATTATTGCTTATGCAATTGACATCTTTTATATACTATATATGTGATTTGTGTGATTTATATTTTAGTTTAGTTTTTGTTGATGATTCCACCCTCTCTTTAATTCCTTTTAAAATTATTAAACATTTTTTTTCAATCTTATCTTATATATATAAAAGAGAATTTTAGACCCGTCTATGTGGCGCCCTCACATATCATGATTCTTATTTAACCCTTCTAAAAAGTCACAAACTTACAGAAATTTCACAACTTTTTACAAAAGTCACAAATCTTTAGAAAAGTCAGAATTATTCATAAAAGTCACAACTTTTCACAAAAGTCATAACTCTTCGTTTTTCATTCACACCTTTTAAAACCCAACACTTAATACAAAGAAACCAAAAGAAGAAAGAATGAACAAAGAAGATTGATTTGAATTGCAATGTGACATTACAACTCTTGCGCATCTCAATCCACAACTCATAACGCTGCTGGAATGGTTTGGTTCTTTAGTAAACAAAACTTCTATTTCTTCCACTATTATTTGTAGGTTTTTTCTGCTATAGGCGAGTCGAATTCAAATACATTAATTAAGCTTCTTATGAAGTGTGTTTCATTCCTCAAAGTTTTCTTCCTCTTATTTCATGATGCTTAATCTTTTATTGTAAGTCATAAGGATTCATGTAACTATTGTATTTTCTTTTTTCCATTTTGATGACTTTTTTTGAATTCTGTTAAAAATCCTAGCAAGGATGATTAAAATTCTTAGTACCGCTTTTCATCTTCATATAGATGGTCAGGCAGATTATACGATTTAGACTCTAGAGGATATGTTGAGGGCTTGTGTTATAGATTTCAAGGGAAATTGGGATGACCACTTGCTTCTCATAGAGTTTTTGTACAATAACAATTATCACTCAAACATTCAAATGGCTTCTTATGAGGCTCTTATTGGCGAAGGTGTTTAGATCATCTACTGGTTGGTATGAAGTTGGTAAAGTTGAGTTGATAGGGCCAGACTTGGTTAATCAGGCTATGGAAAAGGTGAAGATTATCTAAGAGAGGTTGAAAATAGCACATAGTTAGCAAAAGTCTTATACCGATGTTAGAAGAAGAGATTTGGAATTTGAAGTGGATGATTGGGTCTATTTGGAGGTTTTGCCCATGAAGGGTGTGATAAAGTTTGGGAAGAAATGGAAGCTCTGTCCCTAATATATTGGTCCCTGCTAGATATCAAAGAGGGTTTCTAATGTAAATTGTGATCGGAGCTACCATCAGAGTTAGCGGTTGTTCACCCAGTATTTCATACCTCTATGTTTAAGAAATTCTTGGGCGATCATTCTCTTATTTTTCCCACAAAGAATATTGGTGTGAAAGACAAGTTTTTCTATGAAGAGATTCTAGTCCAGATTCTAGATCGTCATGTTCGCAAGATGAGGACCAAAGAGGTTGACTCAGTCAAAGTTCTATGGAGGAATCATTTTGTTGAAGAAGCTACATGGGAAGCCCAAGAGGATATGAAAGCAAGATACCCCCACCTCTTTTCCTCCGATTCAGTTTTAGCCTGAGGTATTAATCCCTCTTAAGAACTCTTTCAAATTCATATATTTCATCCATTCTCATGTTTTCTATATGCTTGTGTATTCTTGAAATCGGTGTCTACTTCATGATTTAGCCCGTAGTTAGTAACTCTCTCAATTTTATGTGTTTTTGTGCATTTGCATTTATGTTAGGTTGGTAAGATCTTTCCCTGCCCCTTTTATTCTTAGTTGCACTTCATTCGAGGATGAATGTTTCCAAGGGAGAGATATTGTAACAACTCGGAAGAGTAAAGGTGAGTTGGAAGTTGGAAAGTTACAGAAAGTTGTTGGTGCAAGGTTCCACGAGCCCATGTACGGACCGTAGATGGTTATAGGGGCCATGGATACCCAGTCCTGGTTAGTACTTTGGAATTATGAAATATTCAAGTCTCAAATAAAGTTTCATGATCCAATAGTAAGTCTCGTGGAGGGGTCTATAGATCATGGATGAGGCTCATGAAATGAGTTTTAGACTTAGTGAAATTTTAACGCCTTGAGCTCTATGGATAGTTTGTACGGGTCGCACAAGGAACTACGGCCCGTATTTGTTGGTTTGTGGTTGGCTTTCAGTAAAATTCAAGTCTCCAGATAATTGTTTACGACTAGCCAGTATGGCCCGTCAAAAGATGTACAGACCAAACTTGGCACTCGTGGTTTGTAGGCCTGTGGACCCAGGCCTTCGGTTGAAACTCAATTGTATGATAGGTTATATGGGTCATTGTATGGAGTACAGGTCATCGATTGTGACTCGTGGTTCATGGTCAGAGACTTGGACTTTTAGTACAAGGATTCATGAGTGGAAAGTATGGTCCGTAGAAGTTAGTACGGACTATAGATGGCCCTCGTGGATGGCTCCACCCAATTTTAATAAGTGGTGATCTAGTAGTTTCCTAACCCTTCTACGCCTAAAACCTAAAAGTTTTACACCTAAATAAGTTTCTTTTCAGTTTATTTTAGCTCTCATAATCATTCCCAAGACTTAGAGCAAGGATTCAAGAGGAGAAATCTAGGGTTTCAGTCATCTTCTTCAATTAAGTTTCTTCAAGAACTTTGTTCTTCCAGGTATGTAAGGCTATTCATAGTGTTGGACTAAGTTCTTCCTCACGCCTTACATCTAAATTCAATCCGTAAGAGTAATTTCTAGGGTTTTACCCTAAACTCCATGAATTCTAACCTTTGTTTTTAATCCTTATTTTGAAGTTCTGGTTTCATTATAATTGATATTATAATATTTGTGTATTCTGAGTTTGAATCATTGTTCAGGTTCATTTTATCACATGAAACCCTATTTTAGTTGAGAATTATTGAGAAGCTTTGCATAACCATTTCCAAGCATTGATTTCTCAACCAAAGTAAGTCTAATTGTTTTACATGATCATTTGAGAAGAGCTTTAAGGGAACACAAAAAGTTCCAAGTGCATTCATTTGTTTTGAGAAAAGCTTTACTAATTTAAGAAAAGCATAAATAGCTTTAGAAGCACTTCAGTCAGATAAAGTAAGAGACCAGTATTTTCTTAAAGAAGTATAATCATTATTGTATTTTTTGAGATTAGTATTGAGCACCAATTTTGGTAAGAGTTACAACAACTCAAGCCCCATAAAGTGTACCACCATCATATATAGGATCGTGTCATTAATTCAGGTGACTCCTCACTGCCTCGTTGAGGGATTTTTAGTGGATCCATAAGTTGAGTTGTGTCATATGCTCCAGCATGGTATAGGGCAGCCTTGTCAATGTAGGCAAGACAGTGTATCATCACGAGGCTCATAGTGATGGTTCTCAGTTAGAGAAACTTTCTAATAAAAATGAAGTATTTTATTTTAGTGTTTTGCTATTAATGCATACCTTATTTTAAAGCTTTAATGTTTACATTTCGTTCTCATGCTTTACTTGAGTTAAGTTATATTTATGTATTTCATTAGGTTAAGTTACTTGTTTCATTCGGTTTTATTACATACCATACATTCCATGTACTGATGTCATTCAACGTTGCACCATTTCATGATACAGATTTGGGTTTTCAGGATCATCAACATGCGTTCCGTTGAGATCACACATTTTGCAGCTTTTAGTGAAAGCTCCTTACTTTCGGAGGAATCTACTCTTATTATTTTAGTAGTATGTTTTAAGGTAGTCGTGGATCTTGTGATGATACCTATCTTCATTTAGTAGAGGCTTCATAGATAGACAGAGTTAGAAAGATTATTTCATTTTCCTTCTCAGATGTTTAATTTATTTTATCATTTATATTTTAATTAAGTCAGATTTTTTAGATAGTTTACAAGACTCAGTCATTCTGTTAAAGTTCTTTAAAATTTCAGCTTCATATGCATGTGTTTAGTCTTCCACTAAGTAGCTAGCTAAAAAAAGGGTTTGCTCGTGAACCAGCAATGGTTTGCGAGTGAAAACCACATTTGGTTGTAGGCTCGGGGTGTGACAGTTATTAGTTTTCTTGTGTTAACATTCTTGACACTATTTTGATAGAGTGGCATCGTTCGAAGGCCCCCTGGAAGGGAAAAACTCCATAGTAGAGGTTCAGGTGCGATATAGGCCCTAAGGTAGGTTACGGTTTCCTTCCTTTAGACTTGGTTGGGTTAGCTTTATATATATTGACTTGTATCAATCGTTGAGGGAGGTTTTAGGAATAGTTTATAGGGTTGCATGATCCTTGGACTTTATATGGCCATTTTGGGTTGCTTAGTTTTTAGCCGGTAAACGTTAGTCTAGCTTGATCTTTGATCTTGATGTCGTTATATTATCTTTAGAAATCTTCTAGGTGTCGTGAAACTTAGGTTGCTACGTGTTACCTTGTTTATGAATGATTATGTGCTTGTTGTTATATTTTCTAGCCTTTATTTCTTAAGTATTATTTATTATTGGGCCTGAGGCCGTAAGCTTGGTATTCCTAGTTAGTATGTCCTTACCATGTGAGGTGTTACACGGATGATTGTCTGACGTATTGATTTTGATTAGGTTGTTTATGTTTTGGTATGATTTTTGGACGTTTGGTACTTGTACTTGACTTTTTTTTTATTCTTAAAAATCCTTGGCAAGTTTATATAGGAATACAAATAGTTTTCACTAAGTTTTTCTCCAGTTGTTGAGCTGTGAAGGGGAGGATCACTCTTTTAATTAAGGGAACTCAGTTTTTAGGGGAAAATGCATCATTTTTGAATTTTTATGACTTAAAACGACATATATTTGGTTTTATGAGTGTGGTATACATATTGGTTCTCTTTTTCACTAATAAGCTTGAGGTATCATTCTGAACGGCCCATTGACTGAGATACGGGTTATGTTCTACTACATTGCATTTGTTAATGAGTCTGATGTATCATTCCAGGCATCTTGAGGTTTCTTTTGGGCTTCTACTTTTATGCATTGATCATTTGCATTACACCATCCTATTTTAATCGGCTTGTTATTTGTTGTGGATGTCTTGTACTTGAGTGCTTCCTTCTTGTTTAATTGTGTTTCATTCCCTCTGCTTTCGGTTGTTGATTGTCACCCATTAGAACCATTTAATTGTGATGTTTGAATACTGTGTTTCTTCTTTATATATATCATCATTCTAAGCTCGGTCAGCCTATGATGCCTATTGAGTATCCCATATTCATACTAAACTTCTGCTTTTTTTATGTAGTTTCAAGTACGAGCCACCCTCAGTGAGCGCTGGATCTTCCTTGGCCATCATAGATTCAGATTGTGGTGAGTTATTGGTGTCCGAAGGCTTGCTGTTTTTCCGTCTTTTGTATCTGTTTGTATTTTTGTGTTTTTGGTAGACAGACTTGTGTATATAACCTTTATATACTTAGATGCTCCTATATAAGTGACACTAGGTCCAGAGATTTGGTTCTTATGTTTACTTTGTCTTTCTTTGTCACTTTCGGGCACATTTTGTATATTATGTATCGTATTTAAATTTCTATACTATAACCCTATTCTGTATTCTTATTCTATTTGCGCTTATTCTTTGCTAGTAAATGGTTATGTTTTACGAGTTTTGGATTTTTGCTTGCCTATAGGGGGATTTATAGTAGGCACCATCATGGCCTGATTTTTAATCGTGAATTTTTTATAGATCTTTTCATGGAACATGAATTGAAGACTGGCCCAGCATGTGCTTAGCCGCGGCTATATAGGTGTTGCAAGATTCAGATGTTGCAGTTGTCACGCCCCGAGCCTACACCCTGGACATGGTCGGCACTCAAGAACCATTATGCTCCCCAAGGAACCCTTGGCCTGGCTAACTACTTAGCAGAATATTTACTCAAGTGATAACAAGTTTAGAAATAGAATTTAGAACATTCAAACTCAAGCAAATACTTAACTCAAACTGTTTTTAAAATACTTAATTACAATAATAATAATACTTTGCAAAACAGTCTCAAAACATCTCAAACAAAAGGGAAATACTAAGAGACTCCTCTACTCTAACTATCTATGAAGTCTCTATAGTTCAACATGGATGTTGGGACAAGACCCACAACACCCTAAAAGGACTAAACTGAAAGGAAAAGGGAAATCCTCTGGAATGCAAGGAGGCTCACCAAAGCTACCTAGAGTGTCAAATGATCTCCACGAAGCGCTTGTTGATGATCCTGAACACCTGTATCTGCATCATAAAATATGCAGGTTGAATGACATCAGTACATTTGAATGTATGAGTATGTAATATAGTCGAGGAGAAATAACTCAAAGAAAGGACTACAATATGTATGACACAAACTCAACTGAATGTAAAGAATTAAAGGAATGAAACCATTTAACTTTACGAAATACTTTCTCATCCTCTAAACTTTAACATAAGAAGTGATATATAAAAGTACACTTTAACTCTATTGAGAGATTCTCTAACCGACAACCATTAATATGAGCTAAGTGATGATACAACGTCTTGTCCACGCTGTCAGAACTGTCCAATATCGGGCCAGGATATTATTCACCTCAATTAAGTGAACCCACGATGCTCTTCCCGAAGTCACTAAGGATTCATCTAAAAAGTATAATCTTGTATCTATGTAGGCAAGACATGATTTATGAGAGCTGTGAGTTGTCCGAACTCTCCCCCATATCTGTGCTTAATACCACTCCCAATAATAATTACTTTTGCTCAATGTATTAAAACAGTACTCTTTCTGTGGTTTGTGATAATTGCTTTAACTATCCTCTTAAAAGAGGTAACTGCTCTGAACTGTCTATGAAACTCATTGTTCATTTAGAAAACAAGATTTCTCTTTACTCAATGTAAATATACATTCTGGGTTAAGATAATTACTCAAAAATAGGCCTCTTTAAGAGGTAACTGCTCTGTACTTAATCTTTCTGAAAAAACACTTTTAACTTTTCTCAAAATGTCTACTCTTTTTCTTCATGTAAAAATAAAACATTTGGGAAATACTTAGTTCCCTTATGAGTACTCTATCTCAAACTTTTGTTTACTTCCTCAAAACTCAATTTAAATAAAAATATTTTGTTTAAAAGATTCTCAACAAAAATTCACTGAAATACTCAAAAATAGGGTTCATGCTGAAAAAATGTCATGAACAATCAACTCAATAATCACAATTCACATTGTATGCCAATTTAATGAATAGGAATAGGAATTTAATAATCAACAACTCAAGAATTCAAAATTCAATATCAACTCATCTCAAGAATAATGAATCTAAGTATAGAACACTAGATTACTCTTTTACTTATTTGAAAGTAGATGTAGGGCATGGGGACGAACAAGTCCAACAATATGATAGCCTTACATACCTAGAAGAATGAAGTTTTTTGGTGAAATCGAAGAAACTTGAAGAACGCTTTAACCCTAGTTTTTCTCCTCTTAGAACCTTGCTCTAATGTCTTGAAGTGTTAATGAATGTAAATGAATTGATTAACACTTTCTAAGCCCTTAATTTTGTGTGAAACGACGTAGTTTAAGCTTAGAATAGGGTTAAAATGATGTAGTTTAAGTACTAAACGCACAGGGGGAAGACCAAAACAACCCCCACTATTAAAATTGAAAAGGTGCCCAAAACGGCCACTCTCACAGGCCGTCTACTGCTTCACGAGACGTTTAAAACATCACGGCCCATCTAGTGGATCATTATGTTGCCCTGCCAGAGAGGGCTTTACTAAAACGGGTATAACTTTTTACTTCGAATTCGAAATTAGGCAAACTTAGTGGCATTGATAAGATTACTCAAAGAACATTAATTGTATAGGTCATAAGCCAGTTGATTCTTTTTTTTTTCTGAGAGATATGACCATTTGAAGTTGACCCAAAACTCAAAATCTGATGGGTGACTTGTACGGGCCACTAAACAGACCGTAAGGGTCACCACGGGCCATTTAGAAGCTAGTCTAGGTGAACTTCACCTTGGCTGCCTTGGGCAGTCCTTTACGATGCCCAAGATGGGTTGTGGTCCCCTAAATGGATCATCTAAGGTCTCATGAAGGGTCCATGGTCCATTTTAGGTTTGTGGACTTGCTCGTTTGTCCTTTTTATCCATTTCTCAAAGTCCAAGGTGTTACAACATCTCCCCCTTGGGAATATTCGTCCTCAAATGAGGCCAAACTAAGTATGAAATGGGGTGGGAAAGTGTCTAACAACCCAACACAAAGGACAAAACAAGCAAATAGCATAAAGTTCAACATATAAACTTAAAGAGTACTTTACAAAGAGTTAGTACCTTGGTCTGGAATTGATTCAAAGGAAAAGAGGTGAGGGTATATGTTCTTCATATTATCCTCAGACTCCCAAGTATCTTCCTCACCAAATTGGTTCCTCCACGAGACTTTGACTAATGCACCCTCTTTAGTTCTCAACTTGCGAACCTGATGATCAAGGATCTAATTGGAATCTCCTCATAGGACAGACTGTCCTTTACTTCAACACTCTCAGTAGGCACAATAAGTGCAGGATCACCCAAGCACTTCTTTAGCATAGAAATGTGAAACAGTGGATGGACTGCTACTAACTTGGAAGGTAGCTCCAACTCATAAGCTATATTACCAACCCTCTTGGATATCCAATGTATCGGGACTGAGCTTCCCTTTCTTACCAAACCTCATAATACCCTTTAGTGTGAAACTTTCAGATATACCCAATCATCAACCTAAAACTCCAAATCTTTCCTTCTAACATCAGTATAGGATTTCTGACGACTTTGCGCTATTTTCAACCTCTCATGAATTTTCTTCACCTTCTCCATGGCTTGATGAACCGATTCTTGTCCTATCAACTCAGCCTCGCCAACCTCAAACCAGCCGATAGGAGATCTATATTTTCACCCATATATAGCCTCATACAGAGCCATCTGAATATTGGAATGGTAACAATTATTGTATGCAAACTCAATAAGATGCAAGTGATCATCCCAATTACCATTGAAATCCAAAAAAAAAGCTCTCAACATGTCCTCTAAGGTCTTAATTATGCGCTCTGCTTGACCATCGGTCTGAGGATGAAAAGCGGCACTAAGCTTCACCTTCAAACCCAAACCTTTCTAAATCAACTTCCAAAACTGTGCGGTAAACTGAGCACCTCTATGTGAAATGATGGACAAGGGAACTCCATGCAGTTGAAATATCTCACGAATTTACAATTCTGCATACACTTATATTGTATTGGTAGTCTTTAGTGCTAAGAAGTGTGTTGATTTGGTCATCTGATCCATAATCACAAATGGAATCATGATGTCTGCGAGTTCGCGATAAACTAGTAATGAAATCCATATTAATCATCTCCCACTTCCATTCTGGAAGAGGTATATTCTGAGCTACACCACATGGACTTTGATCCTCAGCCTTGACTTGTGGGCAATTTAGGCACTTAGCAACAAACTCCGTAATGCGCCTTTTCATGCCACTCCAATAGACTTATCTCAAGTCATTGTACATCGTGGTGGCGCCTAGATGAATCAAATATCGGGAACTATGGGCTTCTTCCATGATTCTCTCTAGGAGTTCATCCACATTTGGAACATATAACTTACCTTGATACCTCAACACACCATCTCCCCCTTATGCAAAGACTATCACTTTCTGCTTATGTACATTTGCCGCCAACTCAAGTAAAATAGGATCATTGTCTTGCTTCTCCTTCACTTTTGACACTAATGAGGATTCGTCCCCATTCATCACAACCACTCCGCCTTTACTAGAATCTAAGAAATAGACTCCCAGACGTGCATGTTTGTGAACTTCCTTAGCCAATTCTTTCTTACCTTCCTCGAAATAAGCAGTACTCCCCATGGACAACCTGCTCAAGGCATCAGCAATAAAATTAGCCTTACCTGGATGGTACAGAATACTGATATCATAATCTTTGAATAGTTCTAGACTTCTAGCTATCTCCTTTGTCGATGATTTAACTCCTTCTGACTAAAAATAGACTGGAGACTCTTGTGGTCGGTGAACACAACCACGTGAACGCCATAGAGATAGCGACGCCATATCTTGAGAACAAAAACTACAACTACCCACTCAAGATCATGAGTCACATATTTCTTTTTGTGAATCTTAAGTTGTCTGGAGGCATAGGCTATAACCTTACCATTATGCATCAATACAAAACCAAGTCCAACTCTCTACGCATCGTAATAAACAACAAAATCCTTTGTACCCTCTGGTAGGGTCAACATTGGAGCAGTGCTTAACCGAGTTTTAAATTCTTGAAAACTTTTCTCACAAGCTTCAGACCATTAAAACTTAGCTGTTTTCTGAGTCAACTTAGTCAACAGGGACGAAATAGATGGAAATCCCTCGATTAACTTCCGTAGTATCCATCCAATCCCAATAAACTCCTTATATTAGTTGGAGACGTGGGTCAGGGCCAATTCTACATTGCTTCAATCTTCTGAGTGTCAACTCAAATTCGTTCACTAGACACAATGTGGCTTAAGAATGCCACAGACTCAAGCCAGAACTCGCATTTAGAAAACTTGACATATAACTCTCGGTCTTTGACAGGTTGGAGGACTATTCTTAGATTACTAGCATGGTCCTCCTCATTCTTTGAATATATCAATATGTCATCAATAAATACGATAACAAACATGTTGAAATACTGCTTAAATACTCTGTTCATAAGATCCATGAATGATGTAGGAGCATTAGTCAAACCAAAGGACATAACAAGGAACTCATAATGACCATAACAAGTTGTGAATGTTGTCTTTGGGATGTCACTTTCTCTCACTTTCAACTGATGATAGCCAGATCTAAGGTCTATCTTAGAGAAACAAGTGGCACCCTAAAATTTGTCGAAAAGGTCATGAATCCTCGGAAGGGGATACTTATTCTTTATGGTGACCTTGTTCAACTAGCGGTAATCAATACACATCCTAAGGGAACCATCTTTCTTTCTCACGAATAATATCGGAGCGCCCCAAGGTGAGAGACTTGGTCTGATGAAACCCTTCTCAAGAAGATCTCTTAACTAATCTTTTACCTCTTTTAACTCAGCTTGAGCCATTCTATATGGCGAAATAGAAATGGTTTAAGTATCGGGAAGAATATCTATTCTTAAGTCTATTTCTCACTCAGGAGGACTCTGGGAAGATCGTCTAGAAAGACATCTAAAATCTCATTCACAATTAGAACTGAATAAATAGGTGGTGTATCAACACTAAAGTCATTAACTTGGACTAAGTGATAGACGCACCCCTTAGAAACTAACTTTCTGGTCATAAGGTATGAAATATGATGACCTTTAGACACTGCTAAACTAGTCCTCCACTCTAAGACTGAATCATTAGGAAACTAAAACTTGGCTACTCGAGTTCTACAATCAACGGAGGCATAATAAGCATGGAGTCAGTCCATACCTAGATTAACATCAAAGTCCACCATATCTAGCTTAACTAAATTAGCCATGGTGTCCTTGTGATTGAAAAAGATGGTACAATCACAACACACTCTTTCTGCTATAATAGACTCACCAACAGGTGTGGAAACTCTAAAGGGCTCAAGAAGTTATTTGGGGGAAATGTCGAATCTCATGGCTACATAAGGAGTTACAAAAGACAAACTCTCCCCTGGATCAAGTAAGGCATAAACATCAAAAGGAAAGACTTTAAGCATACCAGTGACAACATCTGGGGAGTTATCTTGATCCTGGTGACTAGCTATAGCTTACAGATGGTTCGTACCTCTGCATGTTCTTGAAATAGCTCCTCTCTAGGTATTCTTATCTGCTGGAGTTAATGAAGAAGATTGGACTCTATTTCCCCCATTACCCTGCCTGTTCTTAGGGCATTATTTCATAAAATTACCCATCTGACCACACTTGAAACAACCCTTGGATCCAACACGACACTCTCTTGGATGGGTCCTACAACACTATGCACAAGGTGGGCTTCGAAACCCCTATGCCACACTACCCTGAGACTAAGTACCCTGAGCTTTGAAATACTGAGAATCATTCATGTTTCTTTGTACAGGCCCCCTAGCTGAAGATGTAGCAGGTCCAGATGACATCTACTGAAAAGATGACTGATGCCCATTGGCAGTGTTTTGTTGGCCAGTCTCATTACTTGTTGTCTTTGCCCTCTTGTTTTGAAAATCCTCTCTATCCTTTAACTTTTCCTCCTCTACCTGTTGTACATGAATCATAAGCCTAGCTATGTCTTTGTCCTCTATCAACATAGTTTCTCTCCACTTCTTATTAGATAAACGGGATAGCCCAGATAGAAACAAACTCATTCTGCTTCTCATATTAGCCACCATCTCCGAAGCATAGCGGGATAGCTGAGTGAACTTGAGGTTGTACTCTTGCACACTCATAGACTCCTACTTCAGATTAAGAAACTCTCTTACCTCTAATTCCTTCGCTCTTGGGGAAATAAGCGCCCAAAGAAAGTATCCTCAAACATAGTCACGCATAAGCATGAGTTAGAAGAAACTTTTATAGAGTTGAACTCTATCGCACGAACAGGAGTTAGAAGAAAGTGAAATGTTCCTAAATGTTGTAGCCTACACCCTGGACGTGGCCGGCACTCGAAAACCATTTTTGGTCCCCAAGCAAACCCTTGTCCTGGCTGACTACTTAGCGGAAGATTTACTCAAGCGATAACAAGTTTGGAAATAGAATTTAGAACATACAAACTCAAGCAAATACATAACTTAAATTGTCTGAAAATACTTAATTGCAATAATAATAATACTTTGCAAAAAAGTCTCAAAACATTTCAAACAAAAGGGAAATACTGAGAGACTCTGCAAATCTAACTATCTATGAAGCCTCTATAGTTCAACATGGATATCGGGACAAGATCCACAACACCCTAAAAAACTAAACTGAAAGGAAGAGGGAAATCCTCTGGAATGCAAGGAGGCTCACAAAAGCTATCTGGAGTGTCAAGTGATCTCAACGAAGCGCATGTTGATGATCCTGAACATCTGTATCTGCATTATAAAAGATGCAAGTTGAATGAAATCAGTACATTTGAATGTACGAGAATGTAACATAGCCAAGGCGAAATAACTGAAAGAAAGGACTACAATAGGTATAATATAAACTCAACTGAATGTAAAGAATTAAAGGAATGAAACCATTTAAATTTTAAGAAATACTTTCTCATCCTCTGAAATTTAACATAAAAAGTGATATATAAAAATGTAATTTAACTCTATTGAGAGATTCCCTAACCTACAACCATCATTATGAGCTAAGTGATGATGCATCGTCTTGTCCCCCTGCCAAAACTGTCCTATATCATGCTGAGATATTAAACACCTCAACTAAGTGGACCCACTAAGCTTTACCCGAAGGCACTAAGGATTCATCTATAAACTACGAGCATGTATCCATATGGGAAAGACATGGTTTATGAGGGCTGTGAGTTGTCTTAACTCTCCCCCATATCGGTGTTCAATACTACTCCCAATAATATTTACTTTAGCTTAATTTATAAAAACATTACTCTTTCTATAATTTGAGATAATGGCTCAAACTATCCTCTTAAAATATGTAACTACTCTGAACTGTCTCTAAAACTCGTTGTTCATTTAGAAAATAAGGTTTCTCTTTAATTAATGTAAAAATACATTTTGGGTTGAGATAATTACTCAAAAATTTATCTCTTTAAGAGGTGACTGCTTTGTACTTAATCTTTCTGAAAACACTTTTAACTTTTCTAAAAAAGTCTACTCTTTTTCTTCATGTAAAAATGAAACATTTGGGACATACTTAGTTCTCTTATACTGTTTTTCAAATTGTTCTTTACTTCCTCAAAACACAGTTTAAACAATAATGTTTTGTTTAAAAGATTCTCAATAAGAATTCACTGAAATACTCAAAATAGGGTTCATGCTGAAAAATAGTCATGAACAATCAACTAAATAATCACAATTCACATTGTATGACAATTCAATTATTAGGAATAGAAATTCAATAATCAACAACTCAAGAATTCACAACTCCATATCAACTCATCTCAAGAATACTGAAATCTAAGGATAGAACCCTAGATTACTCTTTTAGTGATTTTAAAGTAGATGTAGGACGTGAGGATGAACTAGTCCAACACTATGATAGCCTTACGTACCTAAAAGAACGAAGTTCTTTGGCGAAATCGAAGAAACTTGAAGAATGTTTGAACCCTAGCTTTTCTCCTTCTGGAACCTTGCTCTAATGTCTTGAAGTGTTAATGAATGTAAAGAATTGATAAACACTTTCTAAGCCCTTAATTTGGTGGGAAACAACGTAATTTAGGGTTAGAATAGGGTTAAAACAACGTAGTATAAGTTCCAAATTCATAGGGGGGAAGAACAAAATGACCCCAATTTTTAAAATTGAAAAAGGTGCCCAAAATAGCCAGTCTCATGTGCCGTCTACTGCTTCACGGGCCGTTTAAAGCTTCAGGACCCATCTAGTGGGTCGTCATGTTGCCCTGCCTGACAAGGCTTCACTAAAACGGTCATAACGTTTTACTCCAGGCTCGAAATTAGGCAAACTTGGTGGCCTTGGAAAGAGGATTCAAAGAACTTTAATTTGATAGTTGATGGGCCACCTAATCCATTTTGTGCTGAGAAATATGATCATTTGAAGTTGACCCAAAACATAAAATCTGATGGGTGACTTGTACGGGCCATTAAACGGACCGTACAAGTCACCATGGGCCGTTAAGCGGCTCATCTAGGTGACCTTCACCTTGGCTCCCTTTGGCAATCCTTCACGATACCCAAGACGGGTTGTGGTACCCTAAACGGGTCGTCTAAGGTCTCGTGAAGGGTCCATGGTCCATTTTGAATTCATGGACTTGCCCATTTGCCCTTTTAGACATTTCTCGAAGTCCGAGGTGTTACAACAGTCCTCCAATTGTGAGGAATATGGTGTTGTTGGTGGAACTGTGAGTTGTGACTTTTTCTTTTCAATTTCTGAAATTACAATAACCATTTTCTTGGTGGTAACAATTGTTTTTGAGGTGCTTAGAACACTTATCAGATCTTTTTTCATTGATGTTTTCTTTTGTGATATATTGCTCTATTTGTTGTTAGTGCAGCATCGAAGGAAGAGGAAGTTAGTAGAATGTTAATTTTACTGGCAAACTCCTATTGTAAGCCGGTGGACTTTGTAAGAATTGTAAATATAGCTTGAGATTTATAATGTTATTAATTTTTTTAATCATCATCAACATGAAATTGATTAATTCAAAGACATAATAGAAGAAAAAATTGTTATAAGACGACTTGAGTACTAATATTTTTATAAGTGAACAAGTGTGTATAGTTTTTCACACTGCAATTAATATATTTGGAGAAGATTTAAAAATTTTGTTCAAATTTTAATTTTCAAAATACAGATTATACCAATTGACAAAAAGGAAATAATAAAGGAACTCATCTTTTAACTAGATCTAATTAAATGTAGTGGACTTTTGAATAAAGACATATGAATTAATGGTGAGAAGTTTCAATTGCAGAAAGGAGATAAAGATAAAAAATCAATGCAAAAAACTCTTAATAATGTAGTAGCATTCATGTGAGTAATGCTCTCAAAATTTCAGATATGGATAAAAATAAATATGTTCTAAAAGATGTGAATACCCATCCTGGAGGGTGGAGTGAGAATACCTAATGCCACAAGGATTGAAAAGAAGTCTTGAAATATGATAATCAAAGTGTAATCTAAAAATTTCACTCTTTTGTCCTCTAACGGAAGATATTTAATTAAATCATCATCTTAGTTTGTAAATTTCTCAATCACCTCAATTAAAATTGTTTGGCAAAAAAAACAATATAATGTATCAATTGTATCAATTGATGCAATTTGTCGTGCCTTAGTTCTATCGATTTTTAAATTTCTCTGTCCACCACCCCTCCTCCCTACCCCCTTCTCTCATACACATTTGTGCTTCTCGATTGTATCAGTTCTTAGTTCTATCGATTTTCAAATTTCTCTGTCCCCCACCCCTCCTCTCTCCCCCTCCTCTCACACACATTTGTGCTCCTAGATTGTATCAGTTCTTACAATTCTGCCTTCCACCAAAATCAATTCTTGCTCTTCAAATCTAGTGATTTACAGATTTACTTGAGGAGTTCATTAGCTTGACATTCAGGTGGGATTTATAGATCTACCTGGGGAGTTCATTAGTCTTGACATTTAGTTGGGATTTACAAATCTACTTTAGGAGTTCATTAGTCTTGACATTCAGGTAGGAATTGGCCTCTTTACAACTTGTCATTTCATAAGTATTGACATTCAGGTAAGTTGTTCTTTATTTATTTGTTACTTGAATTTGGCAGCATCATGTTGTGGGATTCTTTATTGGTTATACTTTTCTACATTAATTTTTATTTTAATTGAGATATAGATCGTTATTTTTATTTTTTATTTTTTATGTAGAAGTTTTATGAACTTCCATTTGATAAGTTCTTTTTTATTGAATTCTTATGTAGCTTTTTAATAAATATTTATCAAACTAGTTAAATCTAAATTTAATGCTAATTTGATAGACTATATGACTGTTTTATATATGTTTGTTCAACTAGTATACTGAATATTAACTTACATATCTTTTGAAAGTTAGCGTTATAAAGTTAAGAATTTTTCTATATTTAAAAGGATAAGAGACTTGATTTTTCACTCGTTTGTCTTCTCTACGTAGGTTTTGGGGATTAATGAAGTAAAATTTTATACTAGTGTGACTTCTGTAGATTAAGTATGATTAACATTATTCATATAGGGTCAATGTCACTTTTGTTATGTTACATCTATCTACTCTTGATTATCACGTAAAGTTTCTCAAAAATGAATCTTAACTTTTTTACAAAAGGAAATTCATTTTCATCCAAAAGATTTGTTCTTTTGAAGATTTTGAGTGACTTTCATTCTTAATATTTTTATAAGTATAATTCTTGGTATGTTTTTTCTTCTCAATTTTATGATTAATGTTGTTGAATGATTTTAAAGAAATGTGTGACTTCAGTATTACATATAGGATGAAGTCATTATTTCGCAGCTCAAGTGAAACCTTTTTTTTTGTTTGTGTACAACATAATTATATCATTTTGATTTCAGGTATAGGGAGCACTACTATAAATTTTTGGGCTTAGTAAAATCAAAAAATATCTAGAAGAAAGAAAATCAACTACAATACAGGATCGTACTAGTACAACAAACATCATATTTCAAAATGAGGTCACTTATGATTTTGGTCCTATAAGAACTATGACTTCTGGTGCACACAACTCTAGAATATTCTATATAAGATCAGAAACTCGTCTCGTTGGTACGGTACCCAATATTTTAGGAAATAATTATTCCTCTGATGGAAGTCTAATTATTGTTTTGGCTAATGGAACAAGCATATATTGTGTTTCCATTGTTCCAAGAAATTATTTTTCCTTTTGGATTTCAGCTGGAATGTTAACAAATACATTGATTTTTAATTTTTCTGTACCATTACCGCGTATTTTATGGAACTGGACTTATCCTGTGATAAATTACACCACAAGATTTGCGGAAGTGAATCATGCATCTGATCGTATGACATTGTCACTATGTCTTATAAATTTTCCCGTGGTAAATTTTCTTCGCCTTCTCTTATGTTTTTTTTTTATTCTTTTCTTTTTAATTATAAATTTGTTGCAATCTTCACATAATTAGTTTTCTCATACTCATGCTTGATCTAATTATTAACTTAGACTTATCACGTCATAAGTATATTTTTAATACGTAGAGATAATTATTTTTAACGTTTGATGCACTTATGCTTTTAATGATTGAATTGTGTTAGTTGTTAAATTTTCATAGTAATAAGTGATACTTTGCTTTTATGTTGAGGAATCATGGTGCCCAACTAAAATATGTGAGTAATATGATCTCAAATTTTCAGTTGTTATGGTTCAACTAATAAGTTTGTATATTTACATTTTTCATATGTTTATTTTCTAATACTTGAATATTTGTTGAACATAACGAAAATAGGTAAGGCTTGTAAATATGAAAATTCTTTTTCAAAAGAAAATCTATATATGCAAGTGTATAATTTTAACTAGAGTTAATGATTAAAAAAAATACTCTTAAAATATTTGATGTTAACTTTTCCTATCGAAACTATCACCAATTATTCGCCAAAACATACCTCAACTAGTATGTTATATACATATTACTTTGTTGATAGTCTAATGAGATTTGCATCTTCCTGCAAGCTTTTATTTCTTGAAACTAACATTTAAAATAATAAAAAAGACGAATATAAGAATTTATAACTTGACATTAGATTTTTTTTAAAATAATGATTTTGTTGTATTTTATAAAATATCCATGACTAGTTGATTTTTCTTTGACAAGAAAATTATGTATATTTGATCTGTAAATTTACTTGCTTAGAAATTAGAACAAGATGTATGTGTTATTTCTGGCACAAAATTTCATGCCTCAAACTTCTATGTTTAAGTGGAAAACATGAGTTATGACATAGTAATGGACAACTTAGGACAAAAAATAGCATATATATTTTTCCTCACAAATTATGATCTTTAATTTATGGTTTGTTGGCCCTTCAAGACCAGACTGAAAATGTCAATACGGGACTGAGCAAGGAAGTCATTTTTGCACGTATGAACGCATCATGTATCAGTCAACTAGAAGATCTATAGGTGACAATGATACATGTTCTATTTGTTTGGTAAGGACTTATTTTCATATGATTATTGTGTCCTCATACTGCTTAAATTCTAGTCATGTAAGTTAAATTATCTTTAGTCGAAAAATACTTTTTCCATTTTGCAGGATGACTTCTCTGATGGACAGATCATTGGAAGCACCGACTATCAGAACACCTTTCACTTTGATTGTATCAGTCTATGGCTCATTCAGAATAATTCTTGTCTCCTATGCAAATGGAATGCATTGGCAATTTAAAAACTCCAAACTTTTAAGCACTTTGTGTATGTTTTATGATAACTGATAATACCTTTTTAACTTTGATAGTAGTTTTATAAATACATTAATGTGTATGCAAGTGTTTATGTAATGTACACTATGAGAGAGTAAAAAATATTTAGTGTTGAATGACATGAAATATGGTGATCTAGCTTGGGACTTGATTTATATCAAGTTTTTTTGTTATGTACCTGTTAATTTGATAGTGAACTTGTGAGATGTTAGTTGAAAATATTTTGGTCGACATGTTTTCCAGTCAGCTGGGGGGTCAATTTACCTTTACTTTCTGGAGGAGGTGTGTAGTTTCTTATGCTAAAAAATTAAAAGTTCTTTTGTTTGATGATAAAAATGTAGGGTTAACATATTGTGTTAAGTAATTACTTTTCCTAAAAGGAAATTGGTTGCAATATAATGAATTCTGACTCCTAACAGTACTGGGTGCTAATCACAGTCTCATTTCAGCTTATGCCTTGTAAACCTTAGTTCTTAACTTATTTTATGTGTTAAACAATTCCTTTGCTAGGCCACTTGAGGTGCTTGCTTACTTTACTTCTTTAATTTTTTCTTTAATTTTATTAGCTGAAGACTTATTGTAAACAACCTCTCTGCCTTATAAAATAAAAGTAAATTTTGACTATACTCTATCCTATTCAAACTTCAGTTATGGAATCACATGACTCATAATGTTGTTGTTATATATTTTATGGTGTTCCCTGATAGTTTATTTTGCTTATTACAATTTTTTAACCTCTCAATATCCCTTTTTTTAGTCATAGTATATGATGAAAATTTTAATTCTATGAAAACCTTTTAAAGCTTGATATGAGTTAGAAATTTAGTAATATGCAAATTAAGTGTTTTTGTGTGTTGAAATAGTAATACCTTTTGTTCATGTAGATAAACAATAGATAATGAAAGAAAAATAATTAATAGGGATGCGGATGAAGTGTTGTTCAGTAAAAGTAACTACCACATGCAAAAATTCAATTTGAATTTTAAATCCTTCATTTATATGATTTTTATATTATTTACACTTGTCAAAAGGAAAAAAAAAACGTTTTTCATTAGTAGATAACAAAGGCATTTTAGTTAATTATTAATGACGATATAATGAAAATGTCTTCCACTTTTGGTAATGATTTAATTTTGGCAACTTTTGTTTATTTTTTGTTTTTATCTTTGACAACTTTTACTCTCTAGGTGCAGTTAACCTAACGTATGCACACCATGGGAAGGCGAGCAAAAGCTACAATTTTGACGGAAAATTCTGGGGGATGAAACAATAACAAGCGAGAGAACTCCATTAATAAGTGAAACAATGGATGAAAGCGTGAATGCATAGGTAGCGGTGAACCATGAACCGGTAGCAGAGATGAAGGAGGCAGCTCAATATCAAGGGAACCAGGTAGGTCAAAATTGCAGGTTGATTTGGGAAGAGAAACGGTGTTAAGTAATAAACTATGGGGAAGAAGGTACAATGCAGGTGATGAAATCGAAGGTTGCTATGCAGAGGGTGAATGTTCACGAACGGCTCCATATCACGAATTCCTCGCAGTCACGGGCATATGAGGTGGAACATGTGGCAGAAAGGTCAAATAGAGGTTGAAGCAATGCATCTAGGGCATTCATTTTGGATAAGTTTGATATTACAAAGATCAGTAATATGTTAGACTATGTACAACCTAGAAAGGCCAGGGAGGACATTATAGTTTAAAGTAAGGAGGAAGACATAAGTACGGAGGTGGAAAATTGGAGAAATGATGTAATATGCTATGTTTAGGGAGCATGCCCAACGTTCAATGTACTGAATGATTTTGTGCAGAGGAAATGGGTAAACTGGGAATTAGCAAGGTTGCAATGATGAAGAATGGGATCCTATTGGTAAGATTCAATACTGCGGAAGGGAAAGAGGAAGTACAAGGTGACATACATCAGTTTGATAACAAACCTATTATTGTGAAAGCATGGACACCGGATATGGATTTTTCTAAGCAGAAGCTTCTCTCAGTTCCTATTTGGATCAAGCTTCCGGAGCTGGAGTTCAAGTACTGGAGTGCGAAAGGATTAAGTACAATTGGTAGTCTTCTCGGAAGCCTCTAATGGTAGATAAGAACACAGAACAGAAGAATGGATTGAGCTTTGCAAAACTTCTTGTTGAAGTCCAAATTGGAAAATCTCTACCGGAAAGGATCCATTTTAGGCATGAAAGGGGCCAGGTAATTGAGCAACGTTTAAGTTATGACTGGAAGCCCACGATCTGTAGTGTAGGAAGAATAAAGCACAGGAAGTAGAGACCACTGGCGAACCTCATCCGGGGAGTGACACTGGCACTAAATTGAATGAAACCCAAGGAAAAAAGATTATAACTGATAAGAGGCAAATGGGTGGTGGTCTAAATAGGGGGAAAGGTGTACATACTTGGCAAAAACAGGCAATTCAGGTCTCTAATTCATTCCAAAAATTGGGAGAGAGTAGAGTACAAGGAGATGAACAAACCACTAAAGCTGGTGATGAGAGGAAGGAAATTCCTCAAAGAAGTCATGGTTAAGATCCTCAGCTGGAATACTAGAGGCCTTAATGACCTTCATAAGTAGAGGGAGATGAAGATCCTTTGTAGTAGGCTTGAGGTAGGATTAATTAGTTTTCTGAAAACGTGTACAAAAGGGAATAAAATGGGTGGCATTACTGAATCTATGTTTGGTGGCTGTTCATATCATAGTAACCACAATTCCCGAGGATATGGATAGTCTGGAGGCATGATTGGTATGAAGTTGAAGTAAAGCGTGACACTGCACAAGCTATGACATATAAAGTAAAATACATTCCAACTCAGGTGGAATTTATTGCTACGTTTGTATGTGCTTTCAACTTAAGAGATGAAAGGAAAATACCATGGGATCATTAGAGAGTGGTGCACCAGGGAATAAATCGACCATGGATTGTTTTAGGTGATTTTAATGAAAATTTGTGCAATAATAACAGATTGGGGTAATTGATGTTACACTTTCTGAGGTGGCTGGCTTCAAAGAGTGTCTTGAGGATTGCCCGCTATAGGAGCTATATAACACTGAAGGAAACTACACATGGAATGATAGACAAGATCAAAGAATTTTTTTCCAAAATAGACTGGGTTTTTGTTAATGGGGAGTGGTTGGACTGAATGCCTGAAATGCATAGTCAGGAGTTGTCGGAGGGGCTTAGTATTCACTGCCGCAATCTGCTGGAGCTAATACAAGTTAAGCATAAAAGGAAACCTGCATTTAATTATTGCTCAAGCACAGACAGCTCCTTCTCTCAAATTGTAAAGGATGTATGGGAGATCTCTATTAAAGGCTATTGTATGTATAGTGTTATGAGGAAACTCAGACGACTGAAGTACTAGTTGAGACAGCTACATAAATAAAACTTCCACAACCTTCTAGAACATGTAAATGATGATAGAACTCAGCTCCAAATGGTCCAGATTCAACTTCAAAATAGCCCACTTGATAGAACATTGCAGGTAAAGGAGAAAAGTATCGGACAACAATTTCAGAAATCTTCATATCTTGTAGAATCAGTGTTACAACAAAGGAGTAAAGCTAAGTGGCTAAGACTTGGAGATGATAATATGAGGTACTTATTCTCAATGATAAAGAGGAACAGGTTGGTGAAATCAGTCACTCAATTGAGGGATGAGAATGGCAACATGCAGCATGATCAGACTCAAATCTCAGAAATACTTTTGAGATACTATCAGAACATGTTGGGAACAGGAGGATGAACAAAGAAGAAAGCAAGCAAGACCATATTTGAACAAGGCCCCAAGCTAAATGAGGTCCACCTAATTCAGCTACTACAACATGTTTCTTCAAGTGAAATAAAAAAAGCAATATGGAGCATCAATATCAACAAGAGCCTTGGACCAGACGGGTATAGTGGTGGTTATTACAGAGATGCTTGGGATATAATAGGAGATGAGGTGTGTGGTGCTATACAAGAATTATTCCAGGATGGGAAGCTATTAAAACAAATGAACACAAAGATGATATCTCTTATCCGTAAGGTAGATAGACCTGAGGATGCAAGTCAGTTTCGACCTATAACGTGTTGCAATACACTGTACAAATGTATCTCCAAGATACTGTGCAACATGCTTACTTGTGTCTTGCCTGTTCTAGTGAATTCTACCCGGGCTGCTTTTGTTAAAGGAAGATCACTTCTAAGGTATGTTCTAGTCTGTCATGATTTGATAAGACACTACAAAAGGAAAACTACGCCTCGATGTCTGATGAAAATTGATTTGAAAAGGCGTATGAAATGGTGCACTGGGGTTTGTTCAGGAAATACTAGATGGATATGGATTCCCACCAAAGTTTAGTCTGCTTGTGATGGAATGTGTAACGAATACTAGATTTTCAGTGAAGGCGAATGGAGATAGATATGGTTTCTTTGAAGGCAAGAGGGGACTGAAGCAAGAACATCCCATTTGCTCTTTGTACTAGTTATGGAATATTTCTGAAGGTTATTGGCTCGAATGAGTAAACTCCCTGACTTCCAGTTCCATCCTTTATGCAAAAGACAACAATTGACTGTCCTTACTTTTGCCAATGATCTAATGATCTTCTGTAAAGGAAATGAACAATCAGTGAGTAGGATTATGGAGGCTATCAAATGTTAGTGTCAATGAGGCAACAAAGAAAAGACTATTGGACATTACAGGCTTTGGAATTGGAGGTTTGCCCATAAAATATCTTGAACTCCCATTATCTCATAAGAAATGGAGCAAAATTGAATGTCATCAACTTATGATCAAGATCACTGAGAAAATGAGAGCTACATCCTCTCATATGCAGGACGGCTTCAAGTAATAAAATTTGCTATCTTCTCACTACAGAACTTCTGGGGATTTGTTTTCTTGCTTACTCAGAGTGTGATTAAGGAGGTAGAAAAGAAATGTAGGAAGTTTCTATGGGGTGGCACTGAAGTGAAAAGAAAAATTGTGTTAGTGAAATGGCACACAATTTGCGGCCCCAAAACACAAGGGGGGTTAAACATAAAGAATTGTTGATTATGAAATGTAGCAGCAGTGGGTAAAATGGTGTGGTGGCTGCAGCAAAGGGTTCTTATGGGTTCAATGGGTGCATAACATATATATGAAAGAAGGGGAGGATATATGGACTCATCAACCACCTCAGGATAGCAACTGGTACTGGAAACATTTAAACAAAATAAACCTAGGCATGCAGTCTTGGTACACTCAAGGAAGATACAAACTCACAGAAACAAACAAGTACTCCATCTCAATAAGCTATCGTATGCTACTAGACGAAACGCCTGTTTTGAGGGGATCTGACCTGATATGGAGCGAACTCTTGTTGCCAAGGCATCGGTTCATATTATGGTTAGAAATAAAGAGGGCATTGCTCACTAAAGAAAGAATGGCACATATTGGGTTAAATTGTGAGGATGCTAAATTATATTGAGGGATCATATGCAAATTGAAAGTAGTTTCCACTTATTTACAGGATGTCCAGTTACTTGTGAAATCTGGAAAAGGATTACTACATGGCTAGAGAGTAATATGGAAATCAGAGATGTCCAAGATTCCATCAAATGGATCAGACGGAAACAGTGGAAGAACTTCAAAGAAAGAAATTGTCGCAGCAAGCTATGGAGCCATGATCTATAGCATTTGAAAAGAAAGGAATAACAAGATCTTTAGAGGCCACAATATTAATGTTAGCTACTTGGTTCAGAATATACAAGTAGAAGTAAAGGAGAGGATAAACATGTATAGAGGATCTAAATTTTCTAGACATTGTGAGGGATATATAGATAGAATTTGTAACTAGTTTCTGTTTGAGGCTTAGGCTAACTAGGCACCTTCCTCGAAGTTTGTCTAGTAACCAAAGTGCTCCGTAGGTGTATGCATTTTGATGGTATGGTAATATTTACAGTTTATTGCCAAAAATAACTTTTGTTCTTTTGGTCTTTTAATGACCCTTGAATCCTCAATATCTTATAATATCAAAAATAGTTAGGTTCAAAAGTGCATATTTGATTTTCATTAACCTTCTCTTCTACGGTACTTTCTCTATATTTGTTTGTGTTTTTTATTTTCTATGAATGATTTTTTTTTTTAAAGCTTGCTCTTCAAACTAGCCTATCTCTCATAAAGATGGTCTTAAGATTTATTCATTATACTTTATGATTTTCTAGTTTGATTATAATCGTCTATAGTCCGTGGTTGTCTATCATGTAGCAAGAAAACAAATGATATCTCTTTCTTAATATTAGTATGTGTCCATCTCATTGAAACAATTAGTTGTAGAAGGTATATATTCTATTAAGGAAAAACCACATAATTAACCAAATATAGTAAGTATAAATTAGTGCATATTTGATACCGGAGTATTTGATGAATATATTAGCGCATATTTGATATCCATAAGAATTACTTAGAATACATGTAATTCTAAGTAATTCTGTTTTAGTCAATACGCATGTGTATTTTTTGTATAAGAATTTTTTTTGTACACATATACATAATGTATCACCCAAATATTACTTATACATCAATAAAATCTTATTGTAATGATCTGGTTTGTCATTTTTGTAAAAAAAAATTATTAAAATTAACATTTTACCTCTCCCATTATTGACCCCGAGTCATTTCTAATTGGATTTTGAAATTTGTTTCGCGATTTGAGTACAAAGTTATGTGTTGTGAAAGTTTTTGAGTTTGAAAGTCTAAGGTTGTTAGAAAGTAGTTTTCGATGTATTTTAGAATTTCGAGTCTCGAAATGGAATTCTGTTGATTCCATCAGTCTCAAAATGTGGAAATTGGTCTAAGAGAGTTGTCGGTTGTAGATTCGGAGTCTTATCATGAATTTGAGGTTCTAAGTTAGAAATTGTTGAAAATTTTAGTCTTTGGGTTAACTTTGTTCAACATTCAGGGTTCGGATAATCGGATCGGATTTCCGACTATTTCATTGGATTAAGGGGATGATGTTAGGCCTTGGAGAGGTATTGGTTGAATTTTCAGAGGTACCGAGCTTAATTTAGCCTTTTTAGCGTTATATTTGTTCTTTTTGGCTTTCACGGGTTTTGAGTTAAGGAGACCTCGGATTCGTGTTTCGATGGTTCCATTGAGTCTAGATTATTGAGTTTGGTCAAGTTACATATTTGGTTTGTGTGTGCAGGATCTCAAACAAATCCCGAGGGTCCATTTGAAAGTTTTGGTGTTGGCTGTATTATTCTAGCTGCTAGTGTGCCTCGCGTTCACGAGGAGTTTTTCGCTTTCGCGAGCTTCACGTTAGTGAAGCCCTGGTCTCTTTAATGAGGGGTCAAGTTTCCTGACCCTCGCATTTGCGATAGTCGGCTCGCTTTCGTGACTCTCGCCTTAGCGAAGCGCGAGCCAGCCACTTATCCAAGGTTCACTTTTGCGAACTAAGGGTTGCGATTGCGATGATCGCGTAAGCGACCCTGGGTTCGTGAAAGCAATACTTGAGAGGGTTTTAGTCTAATTTTAGGGGTTCTTCCCCATTTTCTTCCAATTTGAGTCTTGAAAAACCATTAGAGGCAATTTTGAGGAGACTTTTCGTGGTAAAATCTTTTGGGTAAGCACTTGTGAACCAAAATCTTCAATTTCCTATTATCATTTGTGGGTTTTAACATCAAATTTGGAATTTTGATTGGCAAAGTTGAAAGGTTTTCAAGAAATCCAAGTTTTATTAAAATGGTGCTTATGAGTTGAATATAACTCCATTTTTTAAATGGTTTTCATCGTTTGTTTCCAAATCTTTTGGGTAACATAATCTAATGTATATTTCCATATTTAAGCCTCATTTTTGGAATACTATTTTTGATCCAGTCTGACCCATTTTCCAATTTGTTTTATATGGGTGTTGTTAGTTTCAAAATTTCATTATGAATACTTGCTAGACTAGATTGTGTTGATATGGATATCGTTCATAAGGGGAAAACCCAAGTCTCAAATTGATTTTGATTGATTAAGGCAAGTGAACTTCTAAACCTTATTAAAGCTTGTAGAATCATAAATGCTCCTTATGTATGTGTTGGGTAGTAATGGAATTACAGTGATGGAATTAATTTCTCAAATGGGATAATCTAAATGATCGAAAAGGAAATATTAAAAAGGCAACGTGTTGATAATGTGTATTAAGAATTGTGGATTGTCTTGAGTATTGATATTGAATTGATGGTTGATGAGATACTTTAATAGTGTTGTTATAGATGTGAACTACTTGAATTTGTAATTTTCTCATCATTGTGTGAACATGCCAATTTGCTTCGGGTATGGAACGATGCGATGAGATGTATTGTTATTGATGCCAAGGTCATTTTTGGCGAGTGTTATTGATATTGAGGTCATTTTTGGTGAGTTCTATTGATGTCGAGGTCATTACCGGCGAGTGTTATTGACGCCGATGTCATTGTCGGAGAGTTTCATTATTGTCGAGGTCATTGCCGATGATCATTGCTGAAACAATGACCGATTCCCATTTCTAGTCTTCTGTTGGCCAGTTGCATGACTTGCTTTCTTGGCCCTCTTGTTGCAAAACTCTCCTCTGTCCTTTAATTTATCTTCCTCAACCTGTTGTACATGAATCATGAGTCTGGCTATGTCCATGTCCCCTATCAACATAGCTGCCTTACCTTCCTTACTTGATAAGCGCGATAGCCCATACACGAACAAACCCATTTTGCTCCTCATATCAGCCACCATCTCCAGAGCATAGCGGGATGACTGCGTAAACTTGAGGTTGTACTCCTGCACACTCATAGCTTCCTGTTTCAGATTAAGAAATTCTCTCACCTTAGCTTCCCTTAGCTCTCGGAGAAAGAAGTACCCCAAGAAAGCATTCTCAAACATAGCCCAGATTAAAAGTGGTGCTCCATCTGCCCTGCTCTTTTTCCACTGATCGTACCATATCCTAGCAACACCTTTGAGCTGATATGAGGCTAACTCCACATGCTCTAAATCAGCAACATGCATGACCTCAAACACTTTCTGAAGCTCTTTCACAAAGTTCTCCGGATCCTCATTGATCTTCGACCCTGTGAACTCTAGGGGATTCATCCTCAAAAACTCACGGATTCCGGATGTATCAGCAACATCCTAATGACCCACTCCTCGTTGACAAGCATGATTTGCCACCACCTGAGTCAGCATCTGAATAACATTCATGAACTCAGGATTGGTGACATCTCCCTAAAAGGGTTACACTTCTGGTGCATTGGGAGGTTCTTGACCTTAAGGATTAGCATTTCTCCTAGCGGGACATCCTCGAACAGCTCTTCATGGAGGCATGATCTGAAAAGACACGTGTCAGCACGAGTTAGAAAAAACTTTTATAGAGTTGAACTCTATCGCACGAACATGATTGAGAAGAAAGTGAAAAGTTCCTAAATGTCGTAGCTTTCTCATTATAGATGTGGCGCGCTTCACACCGATAAGGACTCTACTAGACACGACTTCATAGACATCCTAGGACTCTTGAACTCTGTGCTCTGATATCAAATTTGTCACGTTACGAGCCTACACCTTGGACGTGGCCGACACTCGAGAACCATTTCTGACTCCCAAGTGAACCCTCGGTCTGACTGACTACTTAGCCGAAGATTTGACTCAAGCAAATTACAAGCTTTAAAGAGAAACATATAACATACCTGTCTCAAATACTCATCTAAGCAAAGTATAATATTCACAAAACACATTAAAGACAACATTTCTAAAAAAACAACAACTCAACTCTTAGCTATTTATGAAGCCTATAAGTTCAACATGGACGTCGGGACAAGACCTTCGACGCCCCAAAGTAAATACAGAAATGAGAAATGTGGCCCTTTAAAATGCAAGGAGGACTCACCAAAACTCTCAAAGGGGAAGTGCAAAGTGATCTCAACGAAGAGCATGTTGATGATCTTGAACACTTGTATCTACATCATAAAAAGATGCAGATCGAATGACATCAGTACATTGAATGTACGAGTATGTAATATAGCCGAAGCGAAATAACTGAAATAAAAGGGACTACAACAGATAAAACAATATTCAAGTGAATGTAAAGAATAAAGGAATGAAATCATTTAACTTTACAAAATACTTACTCATCTCTTAACTCAAGATAATAAGTGATATAGTAAAAATACACTTTAACTCTATTTGGGAGATTATCTAACCGACAACCATCATTATGAGCTACGTGATGATACAACGTCTCGCCCATACTGCCAGAACCGTCTTATACTGTGTCGGGTTATAGAACCTCTTAGCTAAGTGGATCCACTAAGCAATAAGGATTCATCTAAAAAGTATGATCCTTTATCCATGTTGACAGACATGGTTTATGAGGATTTTGAGTTGTTTGAACTCATCCCTATATCGGTGCTCAATACTACTCCCAATAAATATGTACTCATGCTCAATGATCAAAAACATTCTTTTTCTCAATTTGAGGTAATTACTCAAAAAATCCTCTTAAAAGAGATAATGCTCTGAAATATCTCTGAACTCATAAACTCATTTAGAAATCAAAGTTTCTCTTTTCTCAATGTAATAAAATGATACATTTGGGACTTCTTAGTTCCCTTATACTCTTTCTCAAATCATTTTTCAAACTCTTTCTCAAGATTCCTCTTTGCTTTCTCAAAACTTAGTTTAAAACAATTATGTTTGTTTAAAAGATTCTCAATAAGCACTCAATGAATACTCAAGAATAGGGTTCATGCTGAAAAATAGACATGAACAATCAACTCAATAAGTCTTAATTCACAATATACAACAATTCAATAATTAGAAATAAAAATTCAATATTCAGGAAGTGAAGAACTTAGAACTCAACATCAACTCATCTAAAAAATACTCAAATCTAAGGATAAAACCTAGATTACTCTTTTACTGATTTGAAAGTAGATGTAGGGCATGAGGATGAACTAGGCCAACACTATGATAGCCTTACATATATGGAAGAAAAGAGTTCTTGGCGAAATCGATGGAAACTTGAAGAATACTCAAAATCCTAGCTCTTTCTCCTCCTGGAACCTTGCTCTAATTCTTCTAAGTATTAATGAATGTAAAAATGTGTTTAACACTGAATAAACCCTTAACTAGGCGTAAATGGGTCAGGGTTTAGGCTTAGAAGGGATGGTAAAAGTCCAAAATACCATTCATTAGAACTGCTGAAGTGGCCTACTACGGCCCGTACTGGTCAGTCGTAGAACCACTTATTAGGGCCTTAAAATTTGAAAAATTCATACGGTCATTCCTACTCCTCGTAGACCCTTCTACGGTCCGTAGGACCCTCCCGCAGAAATCAACTCAAACTCCAAAAGTTCACTAAGTTTGGATCACTTCTATGGGACCCATCTACAGCCCGTCATTCATCCTACGGTCCGTCCTGTCAATCCATAAAACAGTTACTGGAACCTAAAAATCCTTATCCTTTTCCACGAGACCTTTCTACGGCCCGTGGACCAGTCTACAGTCCGTAGACCCTTCCGTAGATCCCAATCTTTCACCTCAAAATCTGATCAAGTCCAAACCAATCCTACAAACACTTCCTACGGCCCGCAGAAACTTCTACTGTCCGTTGTCCATACCGTAGAATCAGAACTCAGCAACATTTTTCTACAAATTTTTCCTTTCCAAGTTCTAGGGTGTTACAGTTTATTATATTTTTGATGTATGTCTCACATGCTCAGTTCATTCAAAATACTGACCGCATACTCTTTGCGCTTTATTATTTTATAGTATAGGTTCAGACGCTAAGTATCCAACTCGCGGTTAGTACAACTTCCGATCAACTCAGTAGCACTTTTGGTGAGTCCTTATTCTTCGAGGATAACCGTTACGTTTAATTCAGTTGTTTATGTCATTTAGATTTCAGACAGTTAGAATTAGCTGACGACTTGTCCTAGCAACTCATCTTAGTATAGAGGCTTTCAGACAGAAAATAGATGTTCAGTTTATGTTATGCCAGATGATTTGGCTTTGATTTCTATGATATTATTGAGACTTTAATTAGCTTCCACTCAATATTCTACTTATACAGTTCTTAGTTTCACATCAAACCATGGATTAGTTTCGAGTCACTTGTGACCCTAAGCACCATTTTACGACTAGGGATAGTCTCGGGTGGTGACAAACTTGATATAAGAGCGTCAGATTCAAGTGTACTATGATTTCTTAAAGTCACAGTAAGTAGAGCCTTGTTCATGGGTGTGAAGCATGCTACATTTTTTAATGAGGCTATGAAACGTTTTAAAAAACATTTCCCTTCTTTCATGCTCTTAGTTGTATAATAGAGTTTAACTCAAATCTCCTTCTAATTCGTGCTTTATGTGTTTAGAAAATCATGCCTTGCAGAAGAGCTTACGTCGGGACAAAAAATAAGAACAAAGGCCAGCAAGCACCACCAGCTCTAGTAGACTCTCTGAATGAACAAGTATCTCATGCTGAGTTCAGAGTTGCTTTTCAGGGTCTAACTCGGACAATGACTGCTCAGATCAATCAACAATTTGTTGCTTAGGTTAGTATATATGGTATGACTGTATATCTAATAAGGTAGTTTTCCCAAATACTTGTGGAAAAATCTATGGCTAAATGGATCCTATTGGTGACAAAAAAATATATATGAAGACGACCCATTCCACAAACTAGATCAGGCCCAACCATAATAAAAAGAGCAAAACTAAAGGAAAAATTACGCGAAATGACAAATATCTACAGTATATTATATAATATAGCTATTTTTTCGATTATTTTTAATCCATGACTATAGTTTCGTGAAACTTTTCTATTCGATTTCCTAATTGTATAAATCCAGAATTTATATAATCGGTCTCTGATTGTATAAATCTAAAATTTGTATAATTCGATTCCTGATTGTATAAATCCAAAATTTGTATATGCTTACCCTATCTATTTGTATACGATATATGAAAAACTCATAATAAATTACTATGTTTGTATATTGTCAAGCGAAATATGCAAATGGAGTTCTGAAAAATTTCTAAATGTATAAATACAGAATTTGTATATACTTACCTTAGCAGCGAAAAAAGTCGCCACTAAAATATATTTTTTCAACAAAAAAGGTATGATGATTAATTTTCGGTTACGAACTAATTTTCTAAAATCAATGTACATGTACTATCAATATTTAAAACATCCAATATTATTATGAAAAGCATCGAAATTACATCTTAACTCGGATCTCTTACTATGTAAGGCACCATTGTACATTTAATGCATTTACATGACATAAAAAACATATAGTGTCTTTAAATTCATCCTTGATTGATGTCATTTGTGATTTTTAAAAAATAATATCCCTGTTACAAAGAAAAAAACACAAAATCATATACTTACTATCTAATGCTAAAAATCAGTGAAAACCTAATTTGGTGACGATATTCTGGGGATCTGTGGCGACCTTTGTCGCTACTAAGGGTCCAGTTTCTTGTAGTGAATCCTAGTTGGAAACTCTTAGATGGAGGGACTAGTCCACGTAGCTTGCCACATCACTAAAAAAAAATTGGGTTGTTACCTCTTGAGGGTATTTGTGGTCTCTTTAGATAACTGCGGGGGTATTTTTTATTCCAAAATATAATTGAGGGTATGAATGGTTTGTTTCACACAGTTCATGAGAAATTTTTAATCATTTTCCGTAGAATATTTAAAAAATTATTTATATATTTAGAATCTAAAAAAAAAAATACTATATATAAGTTATAAAAAATAAATCTTTGAAAATATTTAAAGAGCATACGAGTAATCTGTGGTCCAAAATTTTCTTATTTTACCCTCAAAATTCATATTATATCATATAAATTGAAATAGAAAAGAGAAAACAAACTCCAAAATGCATGCTTGAGATTAACTAAATTTAATAGATCACATCCAATATATTCAGGAACCAGAACAATGATCTTGCAAGGCCAGTCCCAATGCCAAGAAGGCTAAATTTCTTGTAACCATAGGCTCAAGCAAGTCTAATGTCATTTTTTTTTTAAAAAAAATCAAAAGAAATACTCCTATAGTATACTACTATAATTTTAATCTTCTATGTAAATATAAATTTAAATATTTATAATAAGAAATGGAATGTTCCTCTTGTTTTGTTCAAACTTGTAAGCAGCTAGTAGGTTTTTGTAGACCAGAAGTCATTCCTCCAGCATTAACACATGAAGCTTCTGCTGGATGATCCTTATAACTTAGTTTCACGTCCAATAATTTTATTCCATTACAAGGATTTGTTTTGCTACAATCGAATTTCACTGCAACTTCTGTAGCTGATGTTCCATGTACGTCCTCATACGTTATGTCACTAACCTTGATGCCTGAACCCTGAAAAAAAAAGTATACACATGAAACGAAATAATAATTAGGGATATCGTTTGATAGCTGGTAAGAGTTATGCACGTATATATGATTGTGTATGTGATTCTCTATTACCTGCTCAGGACAATTTCCACTACCAGGGCAGTAATTTTGATCAATGATGATGGGATTTTCGACATTATTCATGACTACATGTTGAAAAAGTACATTCCTAACAAAGCCATTGCTAGGCCTTGCCCATGTTTTGACCCTCACACCATTCTCAGTCCCAGTAAATGATGATGTTTTAACTGTCACATTTTGTACTCCTGCCTCTTGCATCTCCCAACCTAAGCTCCCAATGCTACACCAATCCAAAATATTAATTAGTTGAATTTTATATAAAAAAGTTGGAACATTTCCATTCATACAAAAACACACTCATAATTATTCATTCCTAGCTAGCAAGTAATCATTTTATAATAATAAAAAAGGTAATGCTAAATACCAGAGAATTTGGCCAGAAATTTAAAAAAACTATAATATCTTTTTTATTTTAAAATAAACTGATCTTTTTTTCATTTTTTTAATTAAAAGGTATTGAAGTTAAAAGGGTAAAAATGTTTTAAAAGGTAAAATACCATTCTGGCCTAAAGGATTTTTCCATAAAAAAAGGTACTCCCTCAGTTCACTATTAAAAAAATACTATTTTCTTACTGAAAAATGTTTAATGATATTTCCACAGATATTTGATTGAAACGGTGAGAAAAGAAAAAATAGGATTGTTTTCATACAGAAAAAATGGGAAGTTTTCCGCTATTTCAGTGAAAATCTGTTTTCCACCATATATACGTTTTTCCAATGAATTGATTCAGTGAGAAATGAGTGGAAAATCATTTTCTATAGCACAAATTTACCACAGGTGAGAAAAACCATTGCGACATACTTTCGTTTTTAGTCTATCGAAAAAAGAATTGTCTTATTTAAATAATAAGAAAAACTTTACTCTAAAATTCAGTTTTTATCCTGTATCTAAGGTTTGTTTTAGATCAGATCCTTCTTTTATTAAAATTTGAATCTACGTTCAAACGGTGTCACATAAATGATAAGTATTTTTAAGGACCTTATTCCATGGCCAGGGCCACAAGCAATGTTTTCGAACCACAAGTTGGAGTTGCCAGGACCAATTGAGATACAATCATCGCCAGTCCCAATTTGGGAATTCAAGATTGTAACATCAGAAGATGATTGTAAATGAATTCCATCGGTGTTGGGGCTATTTCCCGGTGCTGAAATCTTCACTCCTTGTAACTTTGCATTATGGCATCCGTCTAACAAAATGTGGAACATCTGGCTGTCTTGTGAAGTTAATCCACTTATTGCAATGTCATTTGAGTTGTAAAAAGCTAATGTCTGCACAAAATGTTATGAAACATGAATAAATAGTATATTCAGAGGTGAATCTAGAATTTAAAGTTATGTACATACCGTGGCTCCTTTAGGACAACCTTTGCCAGAGTTTTTGCATGTCCAAAGACCGGTACCTTGTCCATCTAGAGTTCCACCAACGATGGAAACTCCATTGACTCGTTCAAATTTAATCCAATTGCCAGATTTGCCAATAACATTATAGTCAGAAGGAGCTATAAGTGTGCCTTCAATATTTATCGTTATAGCATTACTCTTACATGTTTGGCCATAGAAATATGCATTACCTAAAAGATAACTTCCCTTTGGTACGTAAATGGTGGCCGCGCTAGTAGATGCACATGCTGCAGTCCATGCACTAATGAACGCCTTGGATGAATCCGATTTTCCATCAGATTTGGCTCCATAATTTTGGACATTGTACATGGAATTTGCAGCTGTTGATGAGTTGAATAAAAAGATGATTATGTTCGTGAGAATAAGTGGGAAAAGAATAATGTAACTCATTTTTTTCTATAATGTTGAAGATGTGGTGAGGAAATGGAGTATTTGAAAAAGGGTATTTATAGGGAAAATCAAAGAGAAAATTAAGCCGTAATTGAGTCAATTTTACTGTTTTTTTCTTCTTTATAACTAACAAACAGAAAACACATGGTAACTTGGTAGCGTACTTTAATTTATTTATTTTTCTAATTCATCATCCGCAGGGGTCAGGGTCAGGGTATGGGGTGGTGGTGACGTGTTTAAGAACACAAGAGTAAATGATATTTACAAAATTTAAAACTATTATTTATTTTCTCTTTAACTCTTTGTGAAGTCAAAATCATGGAAACAAAAGGAGTACTGGCAAAATATAAGATACATGACTTCATATATATAACTCTCACTTAATCATGTTTAATTTCAATTTGTTTCACCTATTTTTCTTTTTAGTCCGTTTAAAAAAGAATGAATATTTTTCTTTTTAGTAACTCTTTAATTCTAACTTTCCACGTGATATTTAAGACTACAATATTCAATTTTTATTTTTTTTCTTAAATTCTATATGAAGTCAAAATAGATCAAACAAACTAAAATGGAGGAAACTTTTCATTCTCCCTTTAAGGTTTGATTATTTAGGCCAAATTAAATTAGCTGATTTTATAAACACTGAAAGGAAATAAATACAGAATTAACCTTTCTGTTACATGACCTTTTATTTTTTTTCATAAACTTATGTTTATTTGCTCAGTGATGAATGTGGAACGTTTAGACGTAGGAATAGAAAATATACAACATGATATGCAATCACATGGGAAAAGATTTTGCCAATCGTTGGGTGGCTCCATATTTTAAGGAGATATACAATAAGAAAAAGGTTCCCAGATACATCCCAATTATTTTTGGGATTCGTATCCTAGTTAATCTTCTCCGCTTTATAAAATTTAACTGATATGTTCTTCTCAGCTTTATAAAATTTCACTGATATGTTGTTATTATATCCTAATTAACCTTGTAAAAAGCATCCAAATATCCTTTCGATATGGAAAACAAAACTGTCCAAATATTAAATTACCAAATTATATGTGGAACATGCATAGAAGAAGGCTTTTTGTTTTTTTATCGAAAAGGTGGCAAAGGTAAGGTCTTAGATTCAGCTATCTCTAAATAAAGGTTACATTTTTTAGAGAGTATTCATCAATTCAGTTAAATATATATTTGTATGCATTAAATATAAAAAAAAAGGACTATATTTGTCTTTTCACTTTTACAAATAAGTGATATTTGTTTTAAAATATGAGCAACACAAAATAAGAAATAAGACCAAAGATATGAAAGAGAGTACAACGTAAAGATCATCTTATTCAAATGTTTTTAAGTGTCATTCACAATGGTGAATGACAATCTTTTTTATAGATTGAGAAATCACTCCAAAAGTCACCATTTTAAATGTCATTTTAAGAGATACATTCTTATCCAAAATGATTAATAGGAATATGTATACATAAATAAAAGAAGTTCATGTATTATGTTTGTTGTTGTGTACCTTCCGAGCTTATAGGGGTCCGATTAAATTACTGTTTGACTATAATTGTGTATCTTGTGTCGGTTTGATAGTGGGTTATAAGAATGACTTGGACTTGCCTCTATATTGGTGGTTTCTTATTTGGTTGGGTTGGATTGTCCTATGGGTTGTTGTGATGTATAGTGGTGGTTACTGTTATTATATCTCCGGTTAGTTGACTTTCATAATGGACTCTCGTAGGAATTAGGTTGTTGGGCTAGCGTCCCTAGGTACGTTCACTTGACTCGGTAATTATTTGCTTCATTTAATTTATCCCTTCTTTAGTTGATTGTACTGTACCTTCCTTATTTGTTATTTATACTTTTTTTTCCTTGAAGCTCAGTCGGTTAATGCCTACTAAGCACCGTTTGTTGGTACTTATATTACACTTTTACACCCTGCAGATCATATTATGAGTTCTCGCTATTGACGAATGCCTTTTGCGGAGCAGCTTTATGATTCGGAGACTGGGTGAGCTTCTGACGTTCTGAGTTGTCAATCTCCCTCTGTTTTGACTAGGGCTAGTATTTATTTTACATTCTGAGACGGTTTTGTATATATGTGTAATTATCTTGTACTCTATTGGAATTAGTAGCTCGATTACAGACTGATACCAAGTCTTGGGGATGTTTGTATGCATATTATCTATCTCTTTCCTTTATTCTTGTGTTGTTTCCTTAATTTCTATATGTTTCTCTTCCGCTTGATAACCCGTTGCTTCTGGTTTTGAGCTATAGGTTTAGCTTGCCTAGTAGTGAGTGTTAGTAGGTATCATCATAACCTGAGACTTTGGATCTTAACAATTTCTTCCAACTTCACTAAATCAATAAACCTCAACAAAATTTAAATTACAAAACATTGCCATCAGATCATCAAACCCTTTTCAAGTTATCCCCACCTTGAAGTTATATTAACCACAATATTGTTTCCTAAACAATGATTCTAGGATTTGAGTTCATGTTATGTGTTTTATATTTATGATTCACTCAATAAGGGAGTTGTTAGGTGCCAATGACGGTTAGGGAAATTTGGGTCCCAAAACAATAATCCTTGTATTACTAATGCAGGGTATATTAACACCTATATTGCAATTCAATATTACTAATCAATCTCCACATTATTAATCCTATATTATTAATTAATTCCATTGTTAATCCATACCTAACTTGATTGAACCAAATGACCCCTTAAGTAATATTTTGTTTTGTTTTCTTGAGGTTTAAAAGTGTCCATATTTTTCCTTTATCACCCATTTTATTTTGGTCAACAGCCAATCAGATGACAACTCTTGATATGTCCAAGGCAGACATGTTCATTGCTTGAGACTTTCTTGGTTTTTAAGTTGCAAATTTCTGTTATTTGTTCAAGTTAGGATTTGCAAGTGTGCATGTAATTTTTAATTTAGAAAACATATCCCTCAATATTGTTTTCCTTTTCTTCTTTTAAAACTTTTCCACTTTTAAATATTTTGTCTAGAGAAGTATTAAAAACACGTCTGATCTTGACACGAATTATTATTTTTGCTCCCAAACTATTGACAACCTTAAAAACACCCCTCAACTTGAATGACTAAATAGATACACCCCCGGTACAACCCCGAAATGCCACATGACATAGGAAATGCTCTTAAACTCTTGTAGGAACATAAAACTCTTAATAAAAAGCCGAGAGAATCGTTGAAAACACTCCTAAACTTGACGATAATTTAGGGGTGTATTTCACTCATGTTGCTAGATCGAGGGTGTATTTAAGTTCAGTTAGTAAAGTAAATGAGTATTTTTATGACTACAATAATTCAGAAATGAAACTAATAATTTACGCTAAATTTAAAGAGTGTTCTCTATTTGGACAATCAATATACTCTAGGGACGCCAACATCATTTTCTATGTATATGCATTTTTACTCAACTTGTTCCTATCCCTACATTAATATTGGCCCCTTAGCCGCCAAATATATTATTTTTTTCTAAACACTTACGACCTACAAGTACGTTATACGTTATGTGAGAATAAAAGCAAGACTCTAAACTCAACTTTTTCTTACGTAGGAATTAGAATATTTAACAAATGTTTGAAAAATTGGCTTCACACCATTACATGGGGAATTGAGTGGGGGCTAGAAAGTTTAGATACTCATTTTTGATAATTATATCTTGACACTCAATATTTACGCAAAATCAAATAATATGATCATAACAATTAAAAAGTAAAATTAAAATACATATCGTTTAATCATAATTATCTGATAATATATGTATTAAAAAATACATATCTTTAATTAATTTATTTGGCGTAAACACTAAATAATTTTTAGCATCATCATATAACTTGCTGTTGTAGAATATTAGAAAAAAGTGGTGTGCCTAATTTTAGCCTTCCATTACGCAGGGAATGATGGGTTTATACTATTGAAAGTTTGATTTTATTACTTAGAAAATTTCCTAACTGTTTCAACTTTAACTACCTTGATTCTTCTACTAGACATCTTAATAACGTCATTCTGACCTAACAAACGGTTGAGTTAATTAAATAGTGTATCTTAGTTTCCTCCAGGAAAAAACTTCTATGCGTTATCCAAAGCTTCATATGATTTTGAGATCCTATTCGACAATATCCATCTAATACTCACTCAATTAATTCATGAAATAAGTTTTTAATTGTGGATGGGCCGCTATCTTTACCTAAATAAATATGGCAAAACTATGGAAAAAAATGGCAAAAATGCCAACATACTAATGAAACATAGCTATAGTTTAAAGAAATTACAATAAACCAATATATGTTGGTTTTATAGAAAAATTTCTCCTCTCTTCCCATCGCCACCCCCCCCCCCACACCCTCTCTCGCATCTCTTCTCTTTCTCTATCTGCAATCTCGCTCGCCTCTCTCCACTTTTTATATCATCTCTCTCGCCTCTCCCCTCTCCCTGCCCACTCTCTCTCTCGCCTCTTTCTGCCTCCTCTCTCTCAACACAAATAAAAATAATAACAATCGATTATACAAATGCAAATGTTAACAATCGTTTATACAAACACAAATGATAACAATCAATCATACAAATACAAATTATAAGTGTCAACTATATAGATTCTCTTTAGTGATACAAATACAAGTACGTATGTATTCGCTGGCACACCAAAGATACAAATGATGACAATCAATTATACAAATACAACTGTTGAATTTGAAACAACATTGAAATATTGTATTCAATTTATTCATTGATACTAATTGTATTCGTTAATACTATTATATCGTTTCGACATATACATACTAATTACATATACACAGTTATCCAAATATACAAATATAATCCTTGATACATATACATACTAGTTACATATCTATAATTATCCAATAGATATACAAATACAATTCACCTCTCTCTTCTCTCTCCAAGATCTCGCTCGCCTCTCTCCTCCTCTCCTAGTCTCCCTCACCTCTCTCCTCCCCTAACATTTTTCTATAATTTGCAATTAAGCAAACTATAGCTATAGAGTCCTATTTAAGGCCTAATATTTGATGTTTTTGAATTCCCAATAAATAAAGAGAAATTTCAAAAATGAGTAACATTTGGGCATAATTAGAGATCTATAACTGTAAATTGGGTATTTACAATTCATAGTTATTGTTTGAGATGGTAAACTAAATAAAAAAAATAAAAAAACTATCTTGCCTCTCTCCCTCTTTCTCTCCCCCTATCTCTTCCTCTCTTTCGCCTCTCCTCTCTCTATCTCTCTCCCCGTCTTTGTATTTTGTATTTTTACCCGTATTTCTCTTTTTGTATTTTGTAATTTCACCCCTCTCTCTCTCTCTTTGTATTTTTGACTCCTCTCTCATCTCCATTTTCCTCTCTCTTTCTTTGTATTTTATATTTTTACCTCTTGTCCTCTTTATATTTTATATCTTCACCTCTTTTTCTCTTTGTATTTTTTATTTTTACCTCTCTCCCTTTTTGTATCGTGTATTTTTACCTCTCTTCCTCTTTGTATTTTGTATTTTTATCTCACTTTGTATTTGTATTTCCCCCTCTCTCCTTTGTATTTTGTATTTTGTTTTTTTACCTCTCCCTCTTTGTATTGTTGTCTCTCTTTTATATTTTGTAATTTTTATTTTCACATCTCTCTTCTTTGTATTTTGTATTTTCACTTGTCTTCCTCTTTATATTTTATATTTTCACTTCTCTTTGTATTTTGTATTTTTACATCTCAATGTATTTACATATTTTTTGAGGTATCATGCGAATGTATTTATTGTATTTATTCGTGCATTTAGGTTGTATTCTATATTTGCACCTCTCTCGCTCTTATATATATCACTTGTATTTATTCACTCTTGTATCACTTTTATTCAAAAAAATTGTATCACTTGTATTCATTTGTTCTGGTATGAATTGTATTCATTCTCTCTTGTATGATTTGTAGTCATCCGTTCTTGTATTACTTGCATTGATTCGTTCTTATATCACATGTATTCAAATCTCTTGTATCACTTCTATTCAAAGCTCGTGTATCACTTATATTCATTCACTCTTGTATCACTTGTATTCATTCGTTCTTGTATCACTTGTATTCATTTGTTTTTGTATCGCTTGTATTCAAAGATCTTGTATCACTTGTATAGAAAAAATAGGGAGATGAATATATAATTGATACAAACACACAAAACAACATACAAGGAAAAAGTCTAAATATATATATAGAAAGAATACACAATTGACGCAATCATACAAAATAATATATGACAAAAGGCTAAAAATGAGAGCCAGTGAGAAGCTAAGGGGGAGAGAGAGAAAATACATAATTAATATATATATATACACAAATCAAAATACAAGAAAATTAACTATAGAGGGAGAGATGGAGAGTGAATGATAGAGAAAATGTATCATTGATAAAAAAAACATACAAAAAGCAAAATATATGAAAAAAAATAAAGAAAAGAAGAAAAACTTTGAGAGAGAAAAACATAACTATACAATTGATACAAATACATGAAGAAAAATACAAGAAAAAAGCTATAGAGGAAGAGAGAGAGAGATTGAATGGGAGGGAGAGGGAGAGATGAAAAACAACAAATATACCATCAAAATAAAATAAAATACAAGAAAAAAGGCTAAAAAGAGAGACAGTAAAAAGAGAAAGAGAGAAATTACAATTTATACAAATACACAAAACAAAATAGCTATAGAGGATGAGTGAGAAAACTCAAATATACAATTGATTTAAACAAATAAAGTAAAATACAAAAAAATAAACTTAAAAGGGAGAGGGAGAGGAGGGGCAGGAGGGAGACGAGAGAGGAGAGAAACGAGTAAGATTGGGAGAAATGTGAGAAAGATGTCAGAAAAGAAAAAATGAAGTAAAGTTATACTATGTAATTTGTAAAAAAATATAGTTATATACAATAAAGACAAAATACTTGACTATATTATGTAACCTTCCCATAAATAAATGATATTTCACCTTGAGCCTTTTGATTTAGTTGATTGACCTTGGGTGGAAAAATAAATATAATCTTGAAATTAATTGATAAATATTTTTTTTGTGTTTGGATAAAATTAAATGCTTAATATGTATGTTTTCAATTAAAAATACTAAAAATTCTTCTAAAGTATTTTAAAGTAACTTTACAAGGAAAAAGATGAACTATAGAAATGGATGGATGGAATTTTATTTTGCAAAGGGTGCTTTAAATATAAATGTGGAGAATCTAATAGCTAAGTTGGTTGATTATCTCAATTTCACTTTATTGATGATGATTTCATTCTCCACAATGTAATATCCTACCATTTCCCCTTTTCCTACTCCCAAATTCATAAAAATAATAAATAAATAAATACTAGGAATGAAAGTCAAATCATAACGGCTTACAAATTAAAAAGTTATATATATTGGGGAATGATCACTTGTGATTATTAATTCATTTTGTCTTATATAAACAGTTATTATAAGTATTTTTTGTATTTAATTAACAAACTCATAAATAAGTCAACAAGTACTTAAAACTTATACCCTATATAGTAGCTCACATCATGTGTTCCAAATTGCTGATACTATATACTCTGTTTGTGCACACTTTGTACAAATTAAAATAATGAGTCAATTTTCTTAAGCAGAGGCGGAACCAACAATTTAAGTTTAACACAAATTCTAAAAAAAGATAAAAGTTATTTTATTCTTGATAAATTATTTATAAATATTAAGTGATTTTTTAAACACAAATACACAATTTACATCAAAATTATTGAATTCTAGCGAACCTAAGACTTGCAAAATTAACGAACAAACAGACATGGACATGTATGATAATAATTTTTATTATTAGCAAAATATACATTGTACAATTGCACATATTCTTTATAATGAAATTCAACATAAAACAAAATAATCTAATTATAAAATGCATGTAGCAAACCCTATATAGAAGGCTATAATATTGGCTTATAATTATAATATAGTGTTAAAAGTCAAAATGCAGCACATGCTATGAACTTGTAGGATCCAAAAGATTATCCTGAAACAAGGAACCCCAAAACAAGTTACGTGCAGTAATGAGCATATTCACCTATGTCTCTTCTTTATACATTCTAAAATAAATAAATTATAAAACTCTTATGTGTTTATATATAAATCCAAAAAGTAAGCCCTAAATTGTGGGTACAATTCATAAAGGAGGACTTTCATATCCCATAGGATCAACAAATTATCCCTTTCCTGTATTGGAATGGAGAAATGCTGACAATGGGCCAACATTACTTTTCAAGTATATATATGATATTGTATAGGGCAAATTGTTGACGCAAAAGGTGGATGAATCAGAAGATGATACATGAAAAAAGAGATTAGTTAGACTCAGTATGGAGTTGTTTATATGTGATGGACCTGATTCATGAGTTACAAATCTTAGTTTCGAAAATAAATGACCTTGACGTTAAAATTTCCGATGCACTTCAAATAGATGCAATTCTCTCGAAATTGCCTTTATCATGTAAAAAGTTACAGAAAGAAAATTTTGTATTCAATGTGGAACAGTTTAGAACTCACATTCAAATTGAAAGTGAGACTCGTGTAAGAGACACTTTAGTTCAAGCCTCTAGTTCCACAGTTAATAAGGTTAGTCATAACGATTTTGAAAATGAAAAAAAATCTAAAAGTTTTCAAAAAGTCTCTTAATAAAAAGAGAAAGAATATAGATTGTTATCATTGTGGAAACAAATATCATAAGATTCAAAATTGCAAGTTTAAGAAATAAGGAATAAACTTTCATTCAGGAGACACTATAAAATCTGAAAAGTCAGAGTAGGTAAACGGTGTAGAAATTTTTTCGCAAGGACTGATTAATATGATTTCTGTTAAAGAGTTGAATATGGTTGGTACAACCACAAAGAATCAAGATTGGTTGTTGAATTTTTGTGCAACAATTCATGTATGTCATGACAAGAATATGTTCAAGACCTATTCAGAAGGTATGCATGTTCTTTATAAAATTGATGAATGAAAGATGAGTTTATGAAGATATGCATGTTCTTTATAAAATTGATGTAAATGTCTTAAGGATGCTTTGGGAGTGAAGTATCTATGTGATGTTGTTATGAAATGATTTCTCACATACTCTTCATAACATTATTGTGAAATGATTTTCTCACATAAAGGATTCATAAGGTTGAAAGGTCTTCTCACCTAAGATTAATAAAGTTAAGGAGCTATTCTAATGATAAAGAAAGTGCCGATTACCAATGTCATTTGATGATAAGACAAGTGGAGAATACCCATGTCTCATGAATGTTAAAGATAAGATAAAACTAATGACTATTCCGCGAGATTTATGCTTAGCACCGAGGGGACAAGTGGAGAATACCCATGTCCCATAAACTATGTGCCACCATAGGATAATTGTCTTAGACAGAAATTAGCTAGTGGATCCACGTAAGCTAGAAGTTCATAGTCTTTACCTTGGCAAGTGAGGACACCTCTTTTCAGTATGGGGTAGCCACCAGATTCCTTGTTATAGCTCACAAGGTATCTATGTCGGTTAAAGGCAAATCTCCCACAATAATGAACTAAGATTACTTCTACAAGTACCTCACATGTGTTTTAAGATGATTTCAACTTGCATTGACCATGATCACAGTTATGTTTTCTAACCTCTTATCTTATGTTTTAACTTGGTCTTTGCATGTCACGTAAAAGTCTTTTTAGCATGATTTCACATCTTCTTATACATTGCTATCATACTTGGTACACTCTTTGTACTAACACATACTCTTGCTTACATTCTTTCACTAATGTAGGGTCCGACGTCCCCACTCCGCATCTCTGTGGCTAGTGATCACTTTAGAAGATTAAAGATTGATGAGTCTTCATGTTCCGAGGACCGAGCCTTTATTTCTTAATGTCTTTACTTTTCAGTATTGTATGTGATGCATGAGTTACGTCATAATCACTCTTAATGTACTGGATGGCTTTGAGAGTATTTTAGACTTCCGCTATATTTTATAAACTCTTATGTTTTGAAACTATTTTTTTTAAAACTCTCTTGATTTTTTTATTATCTTGTATGATGTATGCTATGTGGCTTGTGTTGGGCCTCTCGGGGTCCTATACGCCATGTTAGGCCTAGGGTATACTTTGGGTCGTGACAAACTTGGTATTCAGACCACAAAGTTTAGAAAGGTCCTAGGATGTCTTATAAGCCACGTCGAGTAGAGTCTTGATCATAAGTGTGAAGCGCGCCATATTTATGAATGAGAGACTATAAGATATTTAGGAAACTCCACTTTTTTCATAACTCTAAAAGTCGTGCGATAGAGTTTAACTCTATAATGTCTCTTTCCTAATATCTATCCGATACTTTTTAGGATATGGCCACTCGAAGGGTATATGCTAGAAAGAATGTGGGAGAGAATTGGAATGAGAAGCTCCTCCTCAAGCTCCTCAAGTTTCGGTCGACCCTTTGGCTGAACAAGTGACTAATGCAGAGTTTAGGGCTGCTTTTCAAGTGTTGGCTCAAGTCAGTAGGGAGGTTGTGGTCCCTAGGAACCCAAATGTGGGTACGACGGAAACTAGAGTGAGAGACTTCACTAGAATGAATCCTCCGGAGTTTCATTGTTGCAAGGTTGAGGAAGATCCTTAAGAGTTCATTGATTAAGTGTATAAGGTTTTGATGATCATGGGAGTGAAGTCGGTGGAAAAGGCAGAATTGGCCACTTATCAACATAAGGTATTGCTAAAATATGGTTCAAAAAATAAAAATAGGAGAGGCTGGTTGACGCGGGTCCTCTTGATTGGGAAAAGTTTAAGGTTGCTTTTCTTTATAGGTTCTTTCCACTTGAGATGAGAGAGACAAAGGTGCTTGAATTCTGTCACGACCCATGGGTACCCCCTAGAGGTAACATGGCGTATAGAACCCCGAAGGACTCTATACAAGCCACTTAGTCCTCATAATATAAGCAATAGAACAATAAGAGTAAAACACATTTCAAGTCTCAAAAAGTTTTTCATAAAAGAAAGAGGAAGTCTAGATACTTTGCCTCATCATAGCCATCTATTACAATATCGAATGAAATAGGGCCTAGCCCATACAACATGTTAAAAAGGAAAAGTACATGAAATAAACTAAACATAATAAAATCCGTCCTCGAACCATGAGGACTCACCAAGCTCGGGAAAACAATCAAATCCAAGCTCTAGCCACTAAATTGACCACCTTGAGTATCGGACCCCACATTTGGAAAAAATGTAGGCAAGAGTATGCGTTAGTACAAAAATGCACTAAGCATGATAACTATGCATGAAACATTTAAAATATGCTAAAAGGGACATTTCATTTCAAAGCATGCAATTTACCAAGTTAAACATGATATAAGAGGTTAGAAACCACAAGTCATAACAAATAGACAATACAAGTCATCATCATCTTTGAAACCTTTGAATTCATAAACAAAGCTTCTTGAGTAGCCATCGTTCATTATTCATGTTTTTGTTCTTGTTGTGGGAATAAGCCTTAACCGACATGAGACCATGTGAGCTATAACATGATCACCCGGTGTTACCCACACCGAAAAAAGTTGTCCTACTTGCCTAAGGTAGAACCATGGTTTGTTAGCTTAGGTGGATCCACTAGCTAAATATCCTACGGAGGAACGTAGTTTATGGGATAAGGAGATTATTTCTAGAAATCCGGATTCAACTTGTGTAAAAGGTTTCCATCTCATGAGACATACAAGGGAAACCCGGACTCAACTTGCGTAAAAGGCTTCCATCTCATATTCAATATCCACTCGGTACTAAGCATTAATCCCACAGAGTACTTATTAAGTCTTGACTTAACTCATGTTTCATGGAAGGATGTCCTTGACAATCAATCCAAATTAGTTCATTAGGATAGCTCTTAGATCATGCGTGACAAAACCTTTCACCATCCATGTCTACATGTAAGTATTAGATTCAATTAGGTGAGAAAGCCTTTCAACCTAGAATCTTCATTATGTGAGAAAATCTCACATTATGTTCATTATGTGTTCATGATAATAGCTTTTCAATCAACACAACAACAATATCATAAATCATTGACACTTTCCTCTCAAAGTGTTCTTAAAGCATTTACATAGATTTCATAAAACATGCATGATTTCATAAAATTTTCCTTTCTAGGTTCGAAGCTTACTTTCAATCAACACATCTAGAATTCAAGCATTAGACATGAATTTCATTATAATTCATGTGATTCTATCACTTCATGCATAAATTCATAAAATTCCTCTTTCATCAACAAAGACCCACATCATAAGATCACAATTGAGAAATATGGGAATTACATGGGTTCTTGGGGATACATCATAAAAACCATAAGAAATCATAAATTCATGTTTAATATAACATAATTCAACCATTATAATCAAGTTTGAAAGGAACCCATGACTTTTGAATCAAACCCTAACAATTGGGGATTTATATCTCTTTTGAAATTGAGATTTTGAAGAACTCCATGGATGAAAAATGTCTATGGATGAAAGCTATCATACCTTATCAACAAAGCCCAAAAAAATTGATGCACAAAAGCTTGCTTTTGAAACCCTAGCTTGAATCTCCTTCTTCTTCTTCTTCTTGTGAGAGAAATATTTTGAGAGAAGAACTTTTGGGTTTTCTTTTAGATTCTAGGGAGAATGACTTAATTGGGGGAAATTTGAGGATATAATGCTTATATAATTTCCTAGGTAAGAGGTAAAAATGACGTAGTATCGAATTAGGAAAATTATGAAAAGACAATAAATACCCTAACTTAATTTTAAGAGAACTGGACGCTGAGGCTCGCCCAAGGCACTTGGCGACTCGCATAAGGCACTTGGCGACTCGCCAAGTGGACCCTTGGCTCGCCTAAAGTTCCAGTAGCTCACTCAAAGAGACAGGTCACTTGGGCGATGGGGAGGAGCCCTTGGCGATGCGCTAACCTGACTGGCGACCCCCGACTTGGCTCGCCTAATTTTCCAGTATCTTGGACTTCCTAGACAATCCACTAGGCGATGGGGGCTCCACTTGGCTAATCGCCAAGACACTTTGGCGATGGCACTGCCCCTCGCCAAGTGGATCAAGGGGAAAATGTTTTCCTTCAACCATTTCAAAGGTATATTAGGTCCTTGCCTTGTTTTACGGCTAGCTACCCCTACACTTAGCCCTAGTTTAGCCTACAAGATTTCGGGGTGTTACATTATCTCCCCCTTAGGGAAATTCATTCTTGAATGACGCTCTAGACACCTTACGGAAGTAGAGACTCAAGATTAGTAGCCCATCATACATGCAACCTCATAACAATGCACAAAACAAAGGAGGAGACATCAACTCTAAACCAATCATATTCAATGCATCCCAAGGAAGTAGGAACTACATCTAACAACCCATTATGCATGAAATTTTTACATTTCTCATGTTCTTAGGAGGAATAACCTTCTCCAAGCTAAAAGCATGCTCAACACAATCTCATGGAGCCTTTATGCAAATTTATTCTCAAAACCTATAGCTAAAATATGTTCATCAATTCATCTCATGAAGTCAATAGGTAATTCATACTCAATGCACAACAACATGAGGAAAAACAATCATATAAACTCATTTTCTTGCTAAACATAAGTTCCTCATGAACATGCATAACATAGGGAAATCATGGAAAGCTCATATAACACACATGACTCCCAACACAAGGAAAACTCAAGAGGAGCTAGTTACCTCAATCTAGAATAGGAGTAGAAGGAAAAATATAAGGATAGCGGGACATCATATCGGCCTCGGCCTCCCAAGTAGCACCCTCAATTAGTTGATTCCTCCATAAAACCTTCACGGAAGATATTTCCTTGTTTCTCAATCTCTTAACTTACCGGTCTAGATTCTCTATCGAAACTTTTTCATATGTAAGACTTTCATCAACTCCTAACCTTTCTAAGGGAATTATGGATGTCGGATCTCCAACACACTTCTTAAGCATAGAGACATGAAATACCGGATGCACCGAAGCCAACTCACTTGGCAAATCTATCTCATAGGCAACCTTACCAATACGTCTCAAAATTTGGTATGGGCCTACATACCGGGGGCTAAGCTTCCCTTTCTTACCAAACCTCATCACACCCTTCATGGGCGAGATTTTCAAATAGACCCAATCAGTAACATCAAACTCTAGATCCCTTCTCCTCACATCGGCATAAGACCTTTGCCGACTTTGAGCTGTTCTCAACCTCTCTCTAATGAGTCGGACTTTCTCAATGGCCTCATAAACCAATTCAGGACCTAATAGGGCAACTTCACACACCTCAAACCAATAAACAGGAGACCCACATCTCCTACCATACAAGGCCTCAAATGGAGCTATACCGATACTTGAGTGATAACTATTATTGTAGGAAAACTTTATCAATGGCAAATGGTCATCCCAATTACCCTTGAAGTCAATCACACAAGCCCTTAACATATCTTCCAAAGTTTGGATGGTACGCTCCGCTTGCCCATCAGTTTGGGGATGAAATTCCGTGCTAAACTTTACCTTAGTGCCAAGACCCTTTTTGGAATGACCTCCAAAAGTGAGAAGTGAATTGAGGGCCATGATCAGAAATAATGGATAAATGCACTCCATGCAACTTCACCATTTCTCTTATATACAACTTAGCATAGTCCTCCGCTGAATAGGAAACCTTGACGGGGATAAAGTGAGCCGATTTTGTCATCCGATCTACAATAACCCAAATAGAGTCATGTTGTCTCCGGGTGCGAGGCAAACCAACAATAATATCCATGTTTACATCTTTCCACTTCCAAGTGGGAATACCTATATCTTGGGATAAGCCTCCCGATCTTTGATGCTCAACTTTAACTTGTTGACAATTAGGACACTTAGCCACAAATTCCTCAATGTCCTTCTTCATCCCATTCCACCAATAGACTTCCCGCAAGTCGCGGTACATCTTGGTGGCTCCCGGGTGAATTGAATACCGAGAACTATGGGATTCCGACAAGATTTGCTCTCTCACGTCAACATTGGGAACACATAAACGACCTTGGTATCTAAGTACACCATCTCCCCCTTGGGAGAAAGCCTCAACGGATTTCTTAAGCACCGCCTCTTTCAATTCAACCAAAATAGGATCAAGACCTTGCTTAGATTTTACATCCGCCACAAAAGACGATTCAGAACCATCGTGAACCATGACACCACCCTTGGTGGAGTCCACTAATTGAACACCTAATAGGGAAAACCTATGAACATCTCGAACCAAATATTTCTTATCATCATCGATATGAGCAACACTACCCATAGACAACCTACTAAGAGCATCCGCTACCACATTTGCTTTTCCGGGGTGATAAATAACACTCATGTCATAATCCTTCAATAATTCAAGCCACCTCCTTTGGCGAAGATTCAAATCCTTTTGGCTAAACATGTATTGTAAGCTCTTATGATCGGTGAAGACATCAACATGAACCCCATACAAATAATGCCTCTAAATCTTTAAGGCAAAAACCACCGCCGCTAACTCAAGGTCATGGGTAGGATAATTCTTCTCATGGACTTTAATTTGCCTTGAAGCATAGACAATTACTTTACAATTTTGCATAAGCACACATCCCAACCCAACTCTAGAGGAATTACAATACACCACAAAACCATCTGTACCCTCCGGTAAAGTCAACACTGGAGCGGAGGTAAGTCTATCATTCAACTCTTAGAAAATTTTCTCACAAGCCTCCAACAAAATGAACTTCGCCTTCTTTTGAGTCAAAGCCATCAACGGAAAAGCAATGGAAGAAAACCCCTCAACAAACCTTCTATAATAACCGGCCAAACCCAAGAAGCTTCTAATTTCCGAAGGACTTAGAGGTCTAGGCCAACTCTTGACCGCATCAGTCTTCTTAGGATCAACCTCAATACCCTTATTAGACATAATATGACCAAGGAAAGCCACAGATCTTAACCAAAATTCACACTTGCTAAACTTTGGAAAGAGTTATTGGTCTTTAAGAACTTGCAACACAATTCTCAAATGATCAACATGTTCATTCTCACTCCTTGAGTAGATAAAAATATCATCAATGAATACAATCACAAACATGTCAAGATATCTCCTAAACACCCTATTCATCAAGTCCATAAATGCCGCCGGAGCATTAGTCAAACAAATGACATCACTAGAAATTCATAATGACCATACCAAGTTTGGAAAGCCATCTTTGGAATATCATCCCCTCTCACCCTCAATTGGCGATAACCCGAACGAAGATCAATCTTAGAGAAATAACTAGCTCCTTGAAGTTGGTCAAACAAGTCATCGATCCTTGGGAAAGGATATTTGTTCTTAATGGTCACCTTATTCAATTGATGATAATCAATGCACATCCGAAGAGACCCATTTTATTTCTAACAAACAACACCGGAGCGCCCCATGGAGAGATACTCGGTCGGATGAAGCCCTTATCCAACAAGTCCTTTAACTGTTCTTTCAACTCCTTTAACTCAGCCGGGGCCATTCTATAACGAGGAATAAAAATATGTTGCGTATCTAGGACAAGGCCAATACAGAAGTCTATAGACCCTCTTAGCCACCACAGAATCACCAACAGGAGTAGAGACAGAAAAATGTTCTAACAACACATCAGGGAGCACATCAAACCTCATTGCCACATATGGCGTCACAAAGGACAAAGTAGCACCGGGATCTAACAAGGCATACACATCTAAATGGAAAACTTTTAACATACCGGTGACTACGTCCGGAGAGCTTTCTTGGTCACCTCGGGTTTGGAGAGCATAAAAGCGGTCTTGAGCTTCTCCTCCTCAATTTGTTGTGCATGGACCATAAGACGAGAGATGTCCATGTCATGAATGAGCATTGCGGTACGACACTCTTTAACCACCATATCGGATACCCCCGTCACAAACTTACTCATCCTAGCCCTTGAATCCGCAACCATTGTTGGAGCATACTTGGACAATTGGGTGAACTTTAGAGCATACTCTCACACACTCATACTTCCTTGATGAAGGTTAATGAACTCTTGCACCTTTTCTTCCTTCAACTCAAGGGGAAAGAACCTATCAAGAAATGCCGATTTAAACAATTCCCACTCTACAGGACCCTCTCCAACCAGCCTCCCCTCCTTCCATTAATTATACCACACTTTAGCAACACCTTTCAATTGGTAAGAGGCTAACTCCGCCTTCTCTACCGGAGTCACCCCCATAATAGCAAGTACCTTATAGACCTCGTCGATAAACTCTTGAGGATCCTCCTCCACTTTGGAGCCATAAAATTTCGGAGGGTTCATCCTTGCAAAGTCCCTCAAAATTGAAGCCGCCGAATTCACATTAGTGTTCACGGGAGCTACAACCTCTCTATTGGCTTGAGCCGTCATGGCTTGAGCCAAAACTTGAAAAGCCACCCTAAACTCTGCATTTGTCACATTCTCAGCAAAAGGATCTATCGGAGCTTGAGGAGCTTGAGAAGGAGCTCCTTGATCCACATTATCTTCATCATTCCTTCTAGGAAAGTCCTTCGAGTAGTCATGTCCTGAAGAACATAGGGCAATGATTAAGAGAAAGACCTTATAGAGTTAAACTCTATCACATGACGTAAGAGTAATGAAAGAAGTGGAATTTCGTAAACATCTTGTAGCTTCTCATTCATAAATGTGGTGCGCTTCACACTCATGAACAAGACTCTACTAGACGTGGCTTATGAGACATCATCCTAAGACCATTCTAAACCTTGTGCTCTGATTACCAAGTTTGTCACGACCCAGGGGTACCCCCTAAATGTAACATGATGTATAGAACCTCGAATGACTCCATACAAGCCACTTAGTCCTCATAACATAGGCAATAGAACAATAAGAGTAAAACACATTTCAAGTCTAAAAAAATTGTTCATAAAAGAAAGCGGAAGCCAAGACACTTTGCCTCATCATAGCCATCAATTACGATATCGAATGAACTAGGGCCTAGCCCATACAACATGTTCAAAATGGAAAGTACATGAAAGAAACTAAACATAAGAAAATCCATCCTCGAACCATGAGGACTCACCAAGCTCCAGAAAACAATCAAATCCAAGCTCTAGCCACTAAATTGACCACCTTGAGTACCAGACCCTACATTTGGGAAAAATATAGGCAAGAGTATGCGTTAGCACAAAAATGTACTAAGTATGATAACTATGCATGAAAACATTTAAAATATGCTAAAAGGGAAATTTCATTTTAAAGCATGCAATTTACCAAGTTAAACATGATATAAGAGGTTAGAAACCATAACTCATAACACATAGACAACACAAGTCATCATCATCTTTGAAACCTTTGAATTCATATACAAAGCTTCTTGAGTAACCATAGTTCATTATTCATGTTCTGTTCTTGTTGTGGGAATAAGCCTTAACCGACATGAGACCATGTGAGCTATAACATGATAACCTGATGTTACCCACACCGAAAAGGGTTGTCCTACTTGCCAAAGGTAGAACCATGGTTTGTTAGCTTAGGTGGATCCACTAGCTAAATATCCTACGGGGGCACGTAGTTTATGGGATAAGGAGATTATTTCTAGAAATTTGGACTCAACTTGTGTAAAAGGTTTCCATCTCATGAAACATACAAGGTAAACCCGGACTCAACTTGCGTAAAAGGCTTCGATCTCATATTCAATATCCACTCGGTGCTAACCATTAATCCCACAAAGTACTTATTAAGTGTAGACTTAACTCATGTTTCATGGAAGGATGTTCTTAACAATCAATCCAAATTAATTCATTAGGATAGCTCTTAGATCATGCCTGAGAAAATTTTTCACCTTCCATGTCTACATGTAAGTATTAGATTCAATTAGGTGAGAAAACCTTTCAACCTTGAATCTTCATTACGTGAGAAAACCTTTCACATCATGTTCATTATGTGTTTATGATAATAGCCTTTCAATCAACACAACAACAATATCATAATCATTGACACTTCCCTCTCAAAGTGTTTTTAAAACATTTACATAGATTTCATAAAACATGCATGATTTCATAAAATTTCCCTTTCATGGTTCAAATCTCACTTTCAATCAACACATCTAGAATTCAAGCATTAGACATAGATTTCATTATAATTCATGTGATTCTATCACTTCATGCATAAATTCATAAAATTCCTCTTTCATCAACAAAGACCCACATCATAGGATCACAATTGAGAAATATAGGAATTACATGGGTTCTTGGGGATACATCATAAAAACCATAGTAAATCATCAATTCATTCTTAATATAACATAATTCAATAATTAGAATCAAGTTTGAAAGGAACCCATGACTTTTGAATCAAACCCTAACAATTGGGGATTTTTATCTCTTTTGAAATTGAGATTTTGATGGAACTCCATGGATGAAAGATGTCCATGGATGAAAGCTATAATATCTTATCAACAAATCCCAAATAAATTTATGCACAAAAGCTTGCTCTTGAAACCCTAGCTTGAATCTCCTTCTTCTTCTTCTTTTTCAAGTTCTAGTGAGAGAAATATTTTGAGAGAAGAACTTTTGGGTTTGCTTTTAGATTCTAGGGAGAATGACTTAATAGTGGGAAATTTGAGAATAGAATGCTTATATACTTTCCTAGGTAAGAGGTTAAAATGACGTAGTATCAAATTAGGAAAATTATGAAAAGACAATAAAGACCCTAACTTAATTTTAAGAGAACTGGACACTGAGGCTCGCCCAAGGCAGTTGGTGACTCACCAAGTGGACCCTTGGCTCACCTAAAGTTCTAGTAGCTCACTCAAAGAGACAGGTCACTTGGGCGATGGGGAGGAGCCCTTGGCTATGCGCCAACCTGACCGGCGAGCCCCGAATTGGCTCGCCTAATTTTCTTGTATCTTGGACTTCCTAGACAGTCCACTAGACGATGGGGGCTCCACTTGGCTGCTCGCCAAGACACTTTGGCGATTGCACTGCCCCTCACCAAGTGTATCAAAGGGAAAATATATTTTCCTTCAACCATTTCCAAGGTATATTAGGTCCTTGCCCTCTTTTACGGCTAGCTACCCCTATACTTAGCCCTAGTTTAGCCTACAAGATTCCGGGGTGTTACAAATTCATTAACATTCATTAAGGTAATATGAGTGTGAATGAATATGCTTTGAAGTTCACACAATTTTCTCGATATGGTCCCACTATGGTCGTCGATCCGAGGGCAAGAATTATTAAGTTCATTTTGGGCGTGTCCGATATGGTGGTTAAGGAATGGCGTACCTCCATGCTTATCAATGACATGGACATTTCTCGTCTCATGGTTCATGCTCAATAACTTGAATAGGATAAACTTAAGGAAATTTCTAAAGAGGCAAAGAGGGCCAAGACTGATGATGGTGACTTTCACATTCAAGGTCCAATGGACATAATCTTTCAAAATTTCAACAAAGGTTTTCCGATCAAGGTTCCTCCAATGATCCTCCTAAGCTTAAGAAAGATAAGGTGTCTAACCCTTAGCCTCAAGGAGGAAATGGTAGTGTATCTTCTTTGTCTACTTGTTCTAAGTGTGGAAGAAATCATGAGGGTAAATGTCTAGCTGGTTCTAATGCATGCTTTTGTTGTGGTAAGACGGATCATAAAATAAGGGATTGTCCCTCAATTTTTAAGAATGAAGGAGATAATCATCGACGGGCTCAACCCTATCCTCCATCAGGTTCGAGAGGTAATCATAACCGAAATTGATTTTATGCACTTCAGACTCGTCATGAGAAAAAAGGTTCTCCCGATGTGGTTACCGATATGTTGAAAGTCTTCCAACTAGATGTTTATGCTTTACTTGACCCTGGTGCTACCTTCTCTTTTGTGACGCCATATGTGGCTATGAGGTTTGATATTCTTCCAGATATGTTGCTAGATCTTTTTTCTGTCTCTTCTTCTATTGGTGAATCAATTGTAGCTAAGAGAGTCTATAGAAAGTGTCCTCTCTCCTTATCTCATAGAGTTACTCATGTTGATCTTTTAGAGCTTGATATGTTAGATTTCGATGTTATCCTTGGTATGGATTAGCTGCATTCATGCTATGCTTCTATTGATTGTAGAACCCGAGTATTCAAATTTCAGTTTCCAAATAAACCCATCAGAGTGGAAAGGGGAATTCTATGCCTACAAGTCAGTTTGTTTCTTGTCTAAAGAATAGAAAGATGATTTCTAAGGGTTGCATATACCATGTTGTTCCGGTTCGGTATATGGATTTTGAAACCTCTATCTTTGAGTCGGTCCCCGTTGTTAATGAATTTTCGAAAGTGTTTCCCGATGATTTACCTGGTATTTTTCCAAAAGGAAAATAGACTTCGGTATCGACCTACTCCTAAATAAACGACCTATCTCTATTCCTCCTTACCGAATGGCTCCGGTAGAACTTAAGGAATTTAAGGAGCAATTGAATGATTTGTTGGATAAAGGGTTTCATCCGATCGAGTATCTCTCCATGGGGTGCTCTAGTTTTGTTTGTTCGAAAGAAATACGGTTCACTCCATATGTGTATTGACTACCGAAAATTGAACAAGCTAACCATTAAGAACAAATATCCTCTTCCAAGGATAGATGACTTGCTTGATCAACTTCAGGGAGCAAGTTACTTCTCTAATATTAACCTCTGATCGGGTTATCACCAATTGAGGGCGAAGGAAGCTGACATTCCAAAGACAACTTTTCAAACTCGGTATGGTCTTTATGAGTTTTTGGTAATGTCGTTTGGTTTGACTAATGCTCTGTCTGCATTTATGGATTTGATGAATAGGGTGTTTAGACAATACCTTGACATGATTGTGATTGTATTCATTGATGACATATTGATTTGTTTGAGAAGTTAAGACGAGCATACCGATCATTTGAGGATTGTGTTGCAAGTCCTCAAGGACCAACAACTCTTTGCAAATTTTAGCAAATTTGAGTTTTGGTTAAGGTCCATAGCTTTTCTTGGTCATATTATTTTAGGTAAGGGTATTGAGGTAGATCATAAGAAGACAAATGCGGTTAAGAGTTGGCCTAGACCTGTATCCCCTTCAGATATTAGAAGTTTTTTGGGTTTAGCCGGTTACTATAGAAGGTTTGTGGAAGGGTTTTCTTCGATTGCCTCTCCATTAACGGCACTAACCCAAAATAAGGTTAAGTTCATATGGTCAAAAGCATGCGAGAAGAGTTTCTAAGAATTAAAAGATAGACTTACTTCTGCTATGGTGTTGACTTTACCGGAAGGAACCGATGGATTTGTTGTTTATTGTAATGCCTCGAGAATTGGGTTAGGATGTGTCCTTATGCAAAATAGGAAAGTCATTGCATATGCTTCAAGGCAACTTAAGATTCATGAAAAGAATTATCCCACCCATGATTTAGAACTAGAGGGAGTTGTGTTTGCCTTAAAGATTTGGAGGCATTACTTGTATGGTTTTCATGTAGATTTCTTCACCGACCACAAAAAGGGGTTGAACACGTCTCACAAACCAGGAAATCTAAAGTTTGCAATATGTGTTTAAACAGAGGGATCTAAATCTTCACCAAAGAAGGTGGCTTGAATTACTAAAGGATTACGATATGGGTGTTTTCTATCACCCCGGTAAGGCCAATGTGGTGGCGGATGCTCTTAGTCTATTATCGATGGGTAATGTTGCTCATATTAAGTGTGATAAGAAGGAGTTTTTCTGAGATGTTCATAGATTGGTCCGATTGGGTGTTTAATTGGTCGACTCCACCAAAGAGGGTGTTATGGTTCACAATGGTTCAAAATTATCTTTTTTGACAATTGTGAAAGCCAAGCAAGGTCTTGACCCGATCTTAATTAAGTTGAAGGAAGCAGTTCTCAAGAAGTCAGTTGAGCATTTCTCTCGAGGGGGAGATGGAGTGCTTAGATATCAAGGTCTTTTGTGTTTTCTGAATGTAGATGACTTGAGAGAGATGATCTTATGAAAAGCTCATAGTTCTTGATATTCCATTCACCTGGGAGCCACCAAGATGTACCGTGACTTGCGAAAGGTCTATTGGTGGAATGGGATGAAGAAGGATATTGCAGAATTTGTGGCTAAGTGTCCTAATTGTTAACAAGTGAAAGTTGAGAATCAAAAGTCGGGAGGTTTGTCCAAAAATATAAGCATTCATACTTGGAAGTGGGAAGATTTGAACATGGACTTCATTTTTGGTTTACCACGCACCCGGCGACAACATGACTCGATTTAGGTTATTATGGATCGAATGACGAAATTGGCTTATTTCATTCCTGTCAAGGTTTCTTATTCGGTGGAGGACTATACCAAGTTGCATTTGAGGGAAATGGTTAGATTGGATGGAGTACCCCTATCTGTTATCTCCGATCGTAGTACCCAATTCACTTCTTAGGTTTGGAAATATTTCCAAAAGGGCCTTGGTACTCGTGTTAAGCTTAGTACGGCCTTCATCCACAAACCGATTGGTAAGTGACCGTACTATTCAAACTTTGGAAGATATGTTGAGAGCATGTGTAATTGACTTCAAAGGTAATTGGGATTATCACTTGCCTCTAATTGAGTTTCCGTATAATAATATTTATCACTCAAGCATTGGTATGGCTCCATTTGAGTCTCTATATGGTAGGAGGTGTAGATCTCCTACAGGTTGGTTTGAAGTGGGTGAAGTTGCCTTGATAGGTCCCGAGTTAGTCCATGAGGCTACGTAAAAAGTTTGACTTATTAGATAAAGGTTGAAAATGGCTCAAAGTCGACAAAAGTCCTATGCCGATGTTAGAAGAAGGGATCTTGAGTTTGATGTATATGATTGGGTATAACTGAAAATCTTACCCATGAAGGGTGTGATGAGATTTGAGAAGAAAGGGAAACTTAGTCCTTTCTATGTGGGCCCATATCAAATTTTGAAGCGAATTAGTAAAGTTTCTTACGAACTTGATTTCCCTAATGATTTTGCATCGGTACATCCAGTTTTCTATGTATCTCTATTGAAGAAATGTGTTGGAGATCCGACATCCATAGTTTTCTTGGAAGCTTTGGGAGTTAAAGAGAATCTTTCTTATGAAGAAGTTCCAGATGAGATTTTAGACCGATAAGTTAAGAAGTTGAGAAACAAGGAAGTTGCTTCCGTAAAGGTTCTTTGGAGAAATCAGTTAGTTGAGGGTGCTACTTGGGAGGCCGAGGCCGATATGATGTCCCGTTATCCTCATCTCTCTCCTTCCGTCCCTACTCTAGCTTGAGGTATTCAATCCCTCATGATTTACTCTTTTGGTTTCATGTGTCTTAGATATTTCCATGATTCCTCATTTATGCACGTTCATGAAAAGCTTAAATTTTGAAAAAATGAGTTAAGATGATGATTTCTTAATGTTTATGTGCATTTGAGTATGAGTTGCATATAGACCTCATAAAATGATGTTTTGAACAGCTTAAGCTTGGAGTTGATGTTTCCTCCTCGGATATGTGCATTTATGTGATTGCATTTATGTTGGGCTGTTAGATCTAGTTCCTACCCCTCCTTATGATGTCTTGAATCCCATTTGAGGATGAATGTTCCAAAGGGGAAGATGATGTAACACCTCGGATTTCAAAGATGGAAAATTTCAGCTTTTTTCATGGGACTGGTGCCAGTACAAACGGAACCACATACGTTCCGTGGACTGACACACGAACCGTAGGTGGGATCATGGTTGGCGATTCTCAAGTCTTCTAAAAATGTCTAGTCCCAGTACTTTTATACGGCTCACTAGGTTAGTCTGTCATCCAATGGATGAGCCGTAGGTAGGTCTCGTAGGTGAATCCCAAACTTAGAGAAATTTTAGGATCAAAAGTTAGGACCCAGGCTGTGTTGTACCGTCCATAGGTGGACCCATAGACCATACATGGGGTCCCGTCGTTGGGGTCCAAAATGGTGGTTTCTGAACCCACCAACGGTTGACCAGGACGGTCTATGGTGTGACCTATGGACCATAGGTCAGGCCGTTGGTGAGGGTTTGACAGTTATTTTAAAGGACTTTTGGGTCTTTTCCTATTTATTCTAACGCAATACTATGTCGTTTTACCTACTATTACAGACCCTATATAAACGTTTTTAGCCCCAAATTTCCCCAATTGAACTCATTATTCTAAATTCTCAAAGTTGATCAAAGTTCTTCCCCAAATATTTCTCTCTCTAAAAGCTTGAAGAAGAAGACTAGGGTTTCAAGGTCAAGCCTCCGAATTCACGATTGATTGTATGCTTTTGGCATCAAGGTATGATAGTATTCACCTATGGAATCCTTTCCTTCATAATAGGGTTCCTCAATTCCGTCATTTTTTTCAAGGTAGAATCTCCAATTGAAGTTAGGGTTTTACTCATTCTCATGGTTCCTTTCAATTATGATCTCATTGATTGTTTTATGTCTTTTTATGCATGAATTGAAGAAATTGCATGTTTCTAAGTTGAATCCCCATGAACCCATTTGAAATCCATATTTTCTAGAATCGATCATATGATGAAGGTTTTGAATCGTGAAAGATGAGTTTATGAAGATATGCATGTTCTTTATGAAATTGATGTAAATGTTTTAAGGATGCTTTGAGAGTAAGGTATCTATGTGATTGTTGTTGTGAAAGGATTTCTCACATACTGCTCATAACATGATTGTGAAAGGAGTTTCTCACATAAAAGATTCATAAGATTGAAAGGTCTTCTCACCTAAGATGAATCAAGTTAAGGAGCTACTCTAATGATAAGGCAAGCAGTGATTATCCATGTTCTTTAATGATAAGACAAGTGGCGAATACCCATGTCTCATGAATGTTAAGATAAGATAAGACTAATGACTATTCCATCGGATTTATGCTTAGCAACGATGGGACAAGTGGCGAATACCCATGTCCCATAAACTATGTGCCACCATAGGATGATTGTCTTCGATAGATATTAGCTAGTGGATCCACGTAAGCTAGAAGTTCATGGTCTTTACCTTGGCAAGAGAGGACAACTCTTTTCAGTGTGGGTTAGACACCGGATTCCTTGTTATAGCTCACAAGGTCTCTATGTCAGTTAAAGGCAAATCTCCCATAATAATGAAATAAGTTTACTTCTAAAAGTACCTCACATGTATTTTAAGATGATTTCTACTTGCATTGACCATGATCATGATTATGTTTTCTAACCTCTTATCTTATGTTTTAACTTTGTCTTTGCATGTCACGTAAATTATTTTAGCATGATTTCACATCTTTTATGTGCATTGCTATCATATTTGGTATATTCTTTGTACTAACACATACTCTTGCCTACATTCTTTCACTAATGTAGGGTACGACGTTCCCACTCCGCATCTCCGTGGCTAGTGATCACTTTAGAAGATTGAAGATTGGTGAGTCCTCATGTTCCGAGGACCGAGCCTTTATTGCTTAATGTCTTTACTTTTCAGTATTGTATGTGATGCATGGGTTACATCCCAATCACTCTTGATGTACTATATGGCTTTGAGACTATGTTAGACTTCCGCTACATTTTATAAACTCTTATGTTTTGAAACTGCTTTTTTTAAACTCTCTTGATTTTTCTATTATCTTGTATGATGTATGCTATATGTCATGTTACGCCTAGGGTATACTTTGGATAATGACAGAAACGGCCTAAAATTTTCCTAACGTCAATAATATACACAATAATGAATAAAAAATATGATTTGCACTCCATCCGAATAGCTTCTATTGGAAATAACTTTGGGTGCCTACATGTAAACACACTTAGTAAAAGTGTAAATAATCTGGAAGTATTAGAAGAAGAGGGTAAAATAACACCAGAACCAGAATAAGAAAAAAACATTTCAACATTCTCGCCCGAAAAATAAAAAGAAACAAAACACCGGTGGTGGGTGGTGGTGTTTGTTGATACGCTCAAATTACACCTCCCTAAAGAAGTATAAGCGATCCTTATCAAGTAAAAAACCCAACTTGTAGGTTGGGGTCGATCCCACGAGGAATATGGTTTAGACTTAACTTTAACTCACTATTATTTTCGTTTAGTCAACTTATTTCCGAGGAAAGCAAACAAGGGGGGATATTGTGTTCAAGTAACAGTTTAGATTGCTTAAGTAACAAGTAGACAAGATTCACTTTATTGTATCAATATGAGAAAGAAACTAGGGCATATGTGTTCCCCACAAGCTCTGAACGCGGTAATCCTAATAATAGTAATCCTTTCGTAGTGTTTTACATGCAAAGTTGGTAAGTTAGGTATCCCTAAGTGATTGGTCCTCCAAGTAGGGAATTTCACCACGCACCTTGGTCCGGCTACAGGTGTATGCTTTACTAAACCTTACCTTTTACCTCAGATTAGTCATCACATCAATGTATGGCTTAGTTTTCACACTCACTCCAATTGACATTAGACTATTAGATAGTATCCACAAAATCTCAGTTGTTAATTTTTTTCTCATTCACTACCTCCTTGGTCTGGCAAGTAGAAACGAGACGGGTTCTAACGTTTGGAACCATTAAAAAAACTTCTAAGCGAAAGAATTACAATGCATGCAGATACACTATTCAAGAATTACTTAATTATTATCCAAACTTTGTTAATTGCATTTGGTTCCCACAACCCTAGTTGTGGATTTAGCTACTCATGCTTGAAAGAACACAATTCATAATTAGGTAAAAAGAATTCATAAACTTACAAGAAGAATTGATGAAATCCGAAATCTTCAATTGAATTTCAAAGAGAAAATCTTATAAAACGAAAACCGGAAGGTTAATTGCTCAAAAGTTTGTAAATTAATTCCCAAAGAACAAAACTTAGTAGTAAACAATAATGTCTAACCCTCAAAATCGAGGTTTACAACTCCTATTTATAGAAACCAAGTCCTAAACAAACATGAAACAAAATAAGGAAATAAGTTGTCTGGACGCGGTTTTAATCGACGCTTCGACCTACGGTCTATTGGTCCCTATCGTGGCTCAACACTTGGACAAATTTTATCAGGTACTGGAACCTTCAACTCCCAGATCATCATCGACGGATGTGCAGGACGGACCGTGGTTCCACACTTGGTCAGACTGACCACCCACGGCTTGTCGTTGGACTAACGGTCCGTGGGTGGCTCCGTTGGTGGCCACTTTTGTACTTTTCAGCTCACATCTTCATCAACCGCATCCAAGCCTATTTCCTGCAAACATTATACACAAAACATTTATTCTAACACAAAATAGCCCTAGACGCACACAAACTCTAAGTGAAATGCCTGGACAAGTGAAGGTGGACTTCTCTTGGTCTTCCGGAGCTATGGATATTTGATTGTAGCCCGAATACCCATCTAGAAAACAATACAACCCTTACCAGCTAGACAATCCAACATCTGATCCATGAAAGGCATAGGGAAGTGGTCTTTCTCTGTCCATGCATTTAGCTTGCGGTAGTCCATACACACCCTCCAACCAGTCACCGGCATCATTGGAACAAGCTCATTTTTAGCATTTGGAACCACGGTGATTTCCCCTTTCTTGGGAACACACTGAACAGGACAAACCCAACTACTATTAGCAATGAGATATATGACTCCAGTATCCAACCACTTAATGATCTCCTTTTTCATAACCTGTTGCATAGGGGGATTTAATCTCCTTTGGTGCTCAATACTTGGCTTACTGTCCTGCATGAGTTGGATTCTGTGAGAACAAATACCCGGTGGAATACCGATAATATCTGTAATAGTCCATCCAATAGCCCTCTTGAACCTCTTCAAAACAGAAACCAAGGCCTCAACTTGCTCCTCGCTCAAATTCGCAGCAATGATTACTGGTAAAGTGTTATCTATCCCCAATAATACATGCCTCAAGTGTGATGGTAGAGCCTTGAGTTACAGTTTTGGAGGCTCTTCCACAAACAGTTTTGCGGGCGGGGATTCACGATTCTTCATATCTAACTCCAATCTTTTTGGTTTGGAAGGGAATTCGAACTTATCAAGTGCGCCAACTAATTCATCATAGTCTTCAATACCATCACCATCAAAATTCATCATTACTGCTGCCAGTGCATCAACACCCAACCTCTCTTCAATAGACGTATCAGAACCGCACTCACAACATGATTCACCACAGATACCGACTTAAGATCGCTTTCCTGCTTCATAGACCTACAGATATTAAAAGTCACCTCTTCATTATTCAGTCGGAACTTCATCTGCCCTATCTCCATATCGACTAAGGCACGCCCAGTAGCAAGGAATGGTCTCCCAAAAATTATGGGAACCTCAAAGTCAACTTCACAATCAAGTATCATAAAATCTGCTGGAAAAATGAACGAATCCACTTTTACAAGGACATCTTGGAGAACACCAATAGGCTGCTTCACAGTTCTATCGGCCATGAGTAGACGCATCACAGTCGATTTTGGAGCCCCTTAACCCAACTTCTTGTATATGGACAATGGCATCAAATTAGTGTTGGCACCTAAATCGCACAACGCTTACGCAAAGTGTAGCATCCCAATGGTAGAAGGAATAGTGAAAGCTCCAGGATCCTCTTTCTTTTGCACAAGTGACCTAGTAGCGATGGCACTGCAATGTTGCATTCTCTCATCATTCTTAAAACTCACAGCCCTCTTTTTGGTCACCAAATCTTTCATAAATTTCGCATACCCGGGAATTTGCTCCAAGGCTTCTATCAACGGAACATTGATGGAAAGCTGCTTCAACATAGTTATGAACCTACGGTATTTACCCTTTTTGGTCTTTTTGACCAATCTCTGTGGGAATGGAGGTGGAGGTCTAGGCATATGAACAACTATTTGGGTCACCTCAGCTTCCTTTTCAGCACTATCTTTTGGGCCTTCAAAAACCTCAATCTCATCTTCATCATTCTCTACCATTTTTTCAACCTCAGACGTCATGGGTGGATCAATGGTCTGCTTTCCTCCGCTAGTAGTGACTGACATACAATGCCCATCATTTTTTGGATTTTTGATGGTGTTACTAGGAAGTGTTCCAGGCTGACGTGGATTTGAATTGGTGGACATCTGACTAAACTGTTGCTCAAGTTGCTTGATCAACACTGCATGGGCATCAACTTTTTGATCGATTCCAGACAAGTCATTTCGCATCTCTTTCACATTCTCATCAGTTGCATCAAACCTCTTCATCATCTTTTGCTTCATATCCTCAATTCGTGGCATACTATTACCACCCTCTCTTTTACCATGAGGAACATATGGACCAGCCTTATTATTCCTGTTGCCATAGGTATTCTGGTTGTAGTTGTTGTCGCGATTGTAGTTTCCATCCAGGACATAGTTACCCTCACGGTTGTAGTTCCCCTCACGGTTGTAGCCTCCATAGTTCTGACCTTGGTTTCCTTGAACTTGGCACCAATTATCCGAGTTGGAACCTTGGGCGTTGGTTGGGAAACCCCCCGTCTGATCATTTACCAAGTTTGCATCCTCCTAATAGTAGTACTCCTCAACTGGTCGTGGTGGAGATCTAGTCAGATAATTCACAGCATTTACCTTTTCCGCACGACCACTCACATGTTTTAGTACCAAGCCCAATTATGTTCTCATCTATGCCATCTCTTCCCGAATGTCATCACTGGCTTGGTTGGGTGCAGTTTGGACAGCGAACGTGGTCCTACCGATATTTTCCTTCCTAGTGCTCCAGGCTTTGTTGTTTTGGGAAATCCTCTCTAGCTTCTCAGCGATCTTATCAAAGGTGCACTTACAATATAATCCTCCAACAATGTATCATGCACAACCTTTCCATTGTCATCCTGCCCTTTATAGAAATACTATTTCAACGACTCATCATCTATGCGGTGATTTGGAACATTTTCTGATGAATCCAGTGAACCTATCCCAAGAACTGCTGATCGACTCTCCTGGTAGTGCTGCGAAGTTGTTCAATTTATCCTTATGATTGAGCTTTTTGGACACAGGAAAGTACCTCGCTGTGAATTCCTTATGCATCTGATCCCATGTATAGATGGAATTGTATGATAACTCAGAAAACCACACCACAACATCACCGGTTAATGATAGTGGGAAGACCCTCAGACCTATAACATCCATATCTAACTCTGGTCGCCCAACACTGCTTTTGCACACACTGGAATGTTTAGCCATATGAGCATAGGGATCCTCCAAAGCCAACCCAGCAAACAACCCTCTCGCTGTAAGCATCTGTATCAAACTGGTGGTTACCACAAATGTGTGACCTGGAGGTAGAGGCGGAAGAACAATAGGACCATCTGAGGTGGTCGCATAATAATCAGCCCTGTAATTCTCACGAAACCTTGGTGCTGGCGGATTCTGGACTCTTTCTGCATTACCAATTACATTACCACCATGAACCTGAGGCAGTTGCACCCCAGCTCTATCTCCTTGACCCTCTCCATCAGGATTATTGTGTACCCCTTGATTATTCATTCTTCTCAAAGTTTTATTCTCTGGATCGTAGGGGGTCAATGGTTCGCCTCGACTCCGTGTACTTGGCATACACTAGAGTAGAAAGTAAAAAAAATAATGTAAAATTAGAAAATACTTGACTAAAGTTCAATAATGTAGTTAAACATAATCTAAAATCCTTATTCCCCGGCAGCGGCGCCAAAATTTGATACGCTCAAATTACACCTCCCTAAAGAAGTATAAGCGATCATTATCAAGTAAAGAACCCAACTTGTAGGTTGGGATCGATCCCACGAGGAATATGGTTTAGACTTAACTTTAACTCACTATTATTTCCGTTTAGTCAACTTATTTCTGAGGAAAACAAACAAGGGGGGATTTTGTGTTCAAGTAACAGTTTAGATTGCTTAAGTAACAAGTAGACAAGATTCACTTTGTTATATCAATATGAGAAAGAAACTAGGGCATATGTGTTCCCCACAAGCTCTTAATGCGGTAATCCTAATAATAGTAATCCTTTCCTAGTGTTTTACATGCAAATTTGGTAAGTTAGGTATCCCTAAGTGATTGGTCCTCCAAGTAGAGAATTTCACCACACACCTTGGTCCGGCTACGGGTGTATGCTTTACTAAACCTTACCTTTTACCTCAGATTAGTCATCACATCAATGTATGACTTAGTTTTCACCCTCACTCCAATTGACATTAGACTATTAGTTAGTATCCACTAAATCTTTGTTGTTAATTCTTTTCTCATTCACTACCTCCTTGGTCCGGCAAGTAGAAATGAGGCGGGTTCTAATATTTGCAACCGTTAAAAAAACTTCTAAGCGAAAGAATTAACAATGCATGCATACACACTATTCAAGAATTACATAATTATTATTCATACTTTGCTAATTGCTTATGGTTCCCACAACCCTAGTTGTGGATTTAGCTACTCATGCTTGAAAGAACACAATTCATAATTGGGTAAAAAGAATTCATGAACTTACAAGAAGAATTGATGAAATCCGAAATCTTCAATTGAATTTCAAAGAGAAAATCTCATAAAATGAAAACCGGAAAGTTAATTGCTCAAAAGTTTGCAAATTAATTTCCAAAGAACAAAACATAGTAGTAAACAATAATGTCTAACCCTCAAAAACGAGGTTTACAACTCCTATTTATAGAAAACAAGTCCTAAACAAACAGTAAACAAAATAAGGAAATTAATTGTCTGGACGCGGTTTCAATCGACGCTTCGACCCACAGACCGGGGTCCCTTCCGTGGCTCAACACTTGGACAAATTTCATCAGGTATTGGAACCTTCAACTCCCAGATCATCATCGACGGATGTGCAGGATGGACTATGGTTCCACACTTAGTCAGACTTCTCTGATGTTCCATCTACGATGCCTCACCCACGGTCCGTGGACTGGTCTATGGTCCGTCCTGGCACTCCGTGGACTGAGTACTGGAACTCATCTCCCTAGACCAGGACCTATGACTGACCACCCACAGACTGTCGTTGGACCTACGGTCCGTGGGTGGCTCCGTTGGTGGCCACTTCTGCACTTTTCAGCTCACATCTTTATCAACCGCATCCAAGCCTATTTCCTACAAACCATATACACAAAACATTAATTCTAACACAAAATAGCCCTAGACGCACACAAACTCTAAGTGAAATGCATCAAAAATACCGTAAACTCACGGTATATCAACACCCTCAACTTAAACTTGTTGTTTGTCCTCAAGAGACACACTAGACTCTAAATGACACTTATGTAGAAGCATATAAGCAAACTCAAGCAATCATATGGCTTTTTCAATCAATTCCATCACATTAGTGCAAATCTTGTCATCTAGACTCAACAAGCTAACTCATGTGGATCAAAATATGACATAGATCGACCAATAGACACCACAACATACACGTTTTCACAATCACCAAGGTACCAATTCTCCAACAATGTAACTAGTGCCCTCACTCCAAAAGAAATCCCTTTTTCACACAATAGATATGAATTTCAAGTTTAAGAATTCATTCAACACTCACGCTCGGAAGTGAATTCAAGTACTGTTAGTGCTCAATACCATAGGCTTGCCCTTATTTTCACTACATAGACTCTCCATACTAGTCACTAAGATTACTATAGGACTTTCCTGGCTTGTAACGTAGGCTCAGGGTAGGGTACATTTGGGTAATTTTTAGTGACTTTCTGTCCTCCTTGACATTATATTGGCTTTTTACCTCTTTTCTCAACCAATTCTTGACATCTTTTCACTTTCTTTTCTTTTCCTTGACTCTCTTCAACACAGATGTGACTTTTGACTTTATAGCTCATATTTTTCATTTTTTTTCTTTGTCTTTTACTTCATTTTACTTTGTTTCTTTCAGCACTTTTGTCATTCATCTTTTTGATTCTTTTAAATAAAGTCACATCTTTTTCTATCTTTTCTTTTCTTTTTCTCTCTTCAACATAAAACTCTTTTCGTACCCTTTTTCTTCTGGTTTCCTTTTTCATAGCCACCTTCAACTTTTGTATTTTGCTTGAGTTGAGGTGAAAAATATCCGATGTCGGAACGGGGCCAAGATCAAGGAAACTTTTTGAATTAGCCACCCTCAACTTAGGCTTTTGGCCTAAGTCAAGATGCACATGTCCAAGGGGGGACCAGGGCTAAAACAATTATTTTAGGGAGGTGTAATTTGAGCGTGAGTTAGGTGTATTGAAAGAAATGGTCTACATTAGGCTCAAACATTTGGATCAAAGGGAACATTTATTTCATTTGGTTGGATCATTTTAGGCTTGAGTGGACTTATTTGAACAAGGGCCTATGATCATTTCCCAGATTCTAGCCTAGATTATCTTAGCAGGACCAACGGGGTAAGTTCTAGATTGGCACTTATTGTATGAACATTCAAACTTTTCTCACACACACTTGGCACATTGTTTCATTATCATATTATTAGATTACTCAGTTCAAGTTTTTAGCTTAAGTAATGAGGTCAAATTGGTTCCTTATCATGTCATATTAAGATCTAACAAATTCAACTCATCAAGCCTATAGATTTAGCACATTTTAAAATTCATGGACGGGTATAAATTTCATGCTCTTTATGCCATCATGCTTTCATTCTTCTACTTACTCCTACACATACATTCCTAAACATGCCGGTTCAACATAAAAGTAAATAGTCCTTTGGGGGAAAAGAACACAGGCAAGAAAACCCCAATGGAGGATTATGAGTTGGGTTACTTAGACTTCACCCTATCACTCACTTATCCATTTACCCCACCCCCAACAAAATAAGGTGCAATTGCCCTCAATGCACAAAAATAAAAAGTAAGACATAGGGTGAAGTAAACTTGTGGTGCAAATGTGCCGAACACTTATCAAGAAGTGGGTGGGTCCAGTTTGCCAGAGCCTGCTGGATCAACTCTAGGAACGCCATCAGTAGCGCCCTCACCAACTAAAGTAGCACTCTCAGTAGTGCTCAAACTGCCAGATGGGCCAACGCCTATCTCACGAGCCCGCTGTTGTCTTTTCTCCTCATCAAGTATAGACACCCTCTAGGCCACCTCAAGTTGCTGGCGCTCCTTCTTCCTCAATCGTCGTGCCTCCTCAGTATCAGAAGTATGGTCGGAGCGGTGGTGCTTCCCAGCAGCACGGGAAGAGTCTGGTGGTGGCATAGAATCACCAAATAGGGCATACATCACCACGGTATCATCCTTCTCCGCTACAGGGGTATCCTCAGGTGCAGGCTCAGAAGAGGCTAGTAGGGTAACAACCTCAGCACAGAGACTGGCCAACTTCGTCTGAAAGGTGGTCACATCAATGGTCGAGGCAGACCTCTCTAGGACTCGTATCTCAAAAGCATCCAGGAGCTTATGAACGTCTTGGATCTTCCGATCCATCATCTGCTCCATCTTGGCCTCAGACTCCTCAATGGAACAGTACATCCACGACCTCATATATTGCAGCAGTGTGGCCATCTGTGTCTCCAGCTTTTGAACTCGGGCTAGAGGAACAGGAGTGGACCCTGAAGAGGAGTGGCTCGGGGCCTGACTAGTGGCCAAAGAATGTGGACCCTGGGCATCCACTGGAGGGGATGGAATGGTAGTCTCATTCACCTGCATCTGCAGCAAGGTCATCACCCAAGGGTGGTACAAAAACTTGTGGCTCTCTCCGTGGTGCAGCTAAGTTGGCATCATCCCAAATAAGGCCGATGTCTAGAGTCTTTGTCGCATCAAGAAACCGGTAACAATGCCAAACGGGAACAGAAGCATCCCTGTAGGGCTGGAAAATGAGACATAGGAAAGGCATGGTGGTGGTGGTCTTGAAGGCCCTCTCGTGGATCTCTGCTATCAAGATGCGGGCAAAGTCGATCTCTAAACCTGCTAGAATGGCTGCAATCATCACGGCCCGGTCTCATGTAACCACATTGTCCACCTGAGTCAGGGACAGTCTATTCCGAACCAACAACCAGAAGAACTTCACAGCGAAGCTCAGTGTAGCCTTCCTAATACCCAGGCTAGGAGTACGAACCGACTCAGTGCGCTCCCCATTCTTGGCAATATGACGAGCCAACCACCTCAGCAGTGTCTCTCTCTGCTCGGCATCCCACTGAAATGCCCCACTCTGAATGATGCCCATCCGGTAGTCATACTCTGTTGTATTAATAGGTATAGTGTGGGTTGGGCCATATAAGAACCTGTGAATGGTGACCTCAGAGATGTCAACCGGGAAGCCCCGCACCAATGTGGACTGAAGTGGAGGATGAGCTGCGGGGTTGGCCCGTTTTGAGATGGAATTCCTAACAGTGGCAGCATACGAGTCATAGAACTCTCTAGTCATCTCGTCGCTGTATTTCCCGGGGTTTCGTACCATCCACTCACATCGGTGTCTCTGGAAGAGGTCCTCAATAGCTGGTTCAGTGTGGAGGCTACCTGTAAAGACCCTGCGCTCCTCAGTCACGATCCTGGCCATCCTCCGGTGCTCATTCAACATCGTGCCATTCTCATATATCTGATGCTGGCCCGGAATGCACCATCTGTTTGGCTCATCGGCCTTGGGGGCAGGCTCAACTATGGTGGGTACCGGGCTGTTGCCTGAGCTATTGGATGAGGCATCTGATGAAGAAGCGGTACTGCCGCTAGCACTAGAGCCGGACTGTGACTCTGAGCCAGCCTGTGCTCTGATCTGTATGGCCCCCTTGTCATACTGGGGGGCAGTGACCTCGTCGGAGCTAACCTGTTGGGCTCTGTTCCTAGTAGTGGGGGGGGGGTAATGGGGGAGATCCTGGTGGTAGGTGGAATGTACTTGGTGTCAGTATCCTCATCAAGCAGACGTCGGGAAGGAGCGACAGATTTGGACTTGCCCTTTTGTGCGTAGGTTGGAGATATTTTAGGGGCCATGATACCTGTGGAAGATTAGTCAGTACCAAAACAAGGCAATAAGACTCATGATATAATTTTAGAACAAGAATCAGACCCAAACAAAAACTCAAAAAAATTCCAGGCAGTAGCTGAACTGGTGACCTACGGTGGGTACCTACTGTCCGTCGAGGGATCGATGGTCCATGGGTCCCTCCGTAGGTCGGGTGGTTGAAAATCAGGTCCCATATGGAGAACTACGGATGTGCAGAACGGTCCGTCGATCAAACGATGGACTGTAGTCCACACCGTGGTTCTAGACTTGGCCAAATTTTTATGTGCCACTGATCTACGGGCCCTGACCTACGGTCTGTAGGTTGACCTACGATCCGTAGGTTGAAGTCGTGGGTCAGTTCTGTGCCAGGTTTCAGACTTGGACTCACACTTGGTGCCATATTTTAACAAGTACACAATCAAACTAGGCCTACACATGCATTTCAACATATATTTTTGTAGTTCATCATCCTTAGGGTTGTGATCATTCAATTTTATTCACATTCACACAAAATCATTGAACAACCCTAAGTCAAACTTCCAATTTAGACCCATTAACCAATTTATTTGGTTTTAATTTATAACACACTCACATACTATCATTCCAAGGGTGTTTCTAACTACAATTCAACATTCAAATAGGAGATTAACAACCCAATGTCAAGTTTCAACTTCGTGATTTCATGATTTAAACAATGAACAACGAATTCAAAGTTAGGGTGAAATCGTTTACCTTACAAGTAATCGAAGTGGGTGAGTGTGTTGGTACAATGAACTCTTTTAACCTTTGCTAGCCTTCGACACCGAACCTGGACTGTGGAATCGTTGGGGAAGAAAAATGGAAGTGGAGGACTGATTTGGGAGAGAAAAGGGAAGGTATGGGATTTGGGGAATGGATTTGTATTAGTTATGGAATGTTATGGGAATGATTAAGGGTATTTGGAGGGTTGAAAAATGCTTAGGGGGAAATATGGAAGTGGGGAAAGGTTTTAAAAATGAAAGGTTTATATAAAAAGGGGTCCGGGTCGGGTTGTCAGAAACCCTAGGTTGAACCCACGAGACCCCGTTGACGGTCCGTGGGTCGACCTATGGATCGTAGGTCTGGTCTGTAGGTCACTCTGACACTTAGAAATATTAGAGAACTTACCTGGGATCTACGGACGCCATCCACGGTCCGTGGATTGACCGACTAAACGTCGATGGGGTCCGTAGACCACTACATAACTATTTTCTGCAGATTTTGCCTTTCGTCCCTGCACACGTAGCAACCATTAGGACTTTCTTTTTACATTTTCTGGACAATTTTTAGACACGGACCCTATTCTATATCTCGCCAACACTAATAAAAAAAAAACACCTATCTAAAGAGCTACAAAATCAAAGAGAATGAAGAAAACTCCTAAGGCAAAAAGAAAATCATATAGTTGGCTAGATTGTACATCTTGGGTTGCCTCCCAAGCAGCGCTTGATTTAACGTCGTGGAACGACGCAGACACCTTGATTATTCAGACTTCATCAAGATAGTAGGCCTCGATCACTTCTTGCACACTCTCATATTTCCCCAAGTAGACTTTAATCCTTTGCCCGTTCACTTTGAACCTCGTTCCTTCCTTGTTCTCTAGCTCGACCGCTCCATGTGGAAACGATTGAGTAACTCTGAATGGCCCGGTCCACTTGGACTTGAGCTTGCCAGGAAACAAGCACAACCTTGAGTTGAATAAAAGCACCAAATCACCCACAACAAATTCACGTTTGTCAATCTTTTGATCATGGTACTTCTTCATCTTCTCCTTGTATAAGGCTGAACTCTCATATGCTTTTAGGAGAAACTCATCAAGCTCATTCATGTCATTCAGTCTTTGACTCGATGCGGCGCCCCAATCCAAATTGAACTTCTTTAGCGCCCACATTGCTTTGTTCTCTAGCTCTACAGGCAGATGGCATGACTTCCCATCTACAAGTTGGTAAGGTGACATACCTATGGGAGTCTTGAATGCAGTGCGATAGGCCCATAGAGCATCATCAAGCCTTCTTGACCAATCAGTTATGTTGGCGTTCACAGTCTTTGCAAGGATTTTCTTTATCTCTCTATTTGGCACCTCAACTTGCCCACTAGACTGCGGATGATAAAGAGTAGCTACATTGTGACGAACCCCATATTTCTCTAGCAACGCCTTGAACAACTTATTACAAAAGTGAGAACCTCCATCGCTGATAATCGCCCTAGGTGTACCAAATCTGGAGAAGATACTCTTTTTCAGGAATGCGGTGACACTTTTTCCCTCATTGTTTGAAAGCGCAATTGCCTCCACCCATTTCGATACATAGTCAACCGCAACAAAAATATACTTCATCCCATGCGAACTCACGAATGGACCCATGAAGTCAAGGCCCCAAACATCAAATAACTCAATCACCAATATTTGATTCATAGGTAGCTCTTGCTTCTTTGAAATTCCTCTTTCTTTTTGGCAACGGTCAAAAGACTTGGCGAAATCATGAGCATCTTGGTGGATGGTAGGCTAGTAATACCCACACTGTAAAATTTTGTGAGCAGTTCGGATACCACTATGGTGCCCACTAACACGCGATGAATGACACACCTCTAGTATACTCATCATCTCAACCTCGGGCACACAGCGATGAATAATCCCATCAGCACAAATACGGAACAAGTAAGTCTCATCCCAAAAGAATTTCTTCACATCAGACATGAATTTTTTTCATTGGTGGAATGACAAATCCGACGGAACCAAATCACTTGCCAAGTAATTAGCAAAATCTGTGGACCAAGGGATAAGATCATAAGAAGCAGCCAATACTTGTTCATCAGGGAACACATCACTAATCTCAACACCATCCTCAAACTTGATCATAGCTTCCTCCTCTAATCTAGACAAATGATCGACAACTTGATTTTCGGTTCCCTTTCTATCTTTTACCTCAAACTCAAACTCTTGCAACAAAAGCACCCATCTAATCAACCTCGGTTTTGCATCCTTTTTAGCCATCAGATACCTCAATGCAGAATGGTCAGTATGCACTATGACCTTAGAACCAAGCAAGTAAGAACTAAACTTCTCGAATGCGAAAACCACAGCAAGGAGTTCCTGTTCAGTCACAGTATAGTTCTTTTGAGCCACATTCAAAGCTTTGCTAGCATAATAAATCAGATGAAGAATCTTCTCTCACCTCTGTCCCAATAATACCCCAAGTGCCACCCCACTCGCATCACACATGACTTCAAATGGTTGTCCCCAATCCGGTGAAATAATGATAGGTGCGGAAGTTAACTTAGCCTTCAACTCTCCAAATGCTATCAAACAAGCATCATCAAAATCAAACTTACACTCCTTTTCGAGCAGTTTGCACAATGGGCGTGCAATATTCGAGAAATCTTTTATGAACCTCCGGTAGAAACCTGCATGCCCAAGAAAACTTCGAACACCAATTACAGAGATGGGTGGTGGAAGCTTTTCTATTACCTCAACTTTGGCTCGATCAACCTCAATACCTTTCTGCAAAATCCGATGACCCAAAACTATACCCTATTTCACCATGAAGTGGCACTTTTCCCAATTGAGCACAAGATTACACTCTTCAAACCGTTTCAGTACCTCGGCCATATGCATCAAACATCCATCGAACGAGTCACCTACCACAGAGAAATCATCCATCAATACCTCAATAGTGTCCTCCACCATATCTGAAAATATCAACATCATACAACACTGGAAGGTTGCTGGAGTATTACACAACCCAAATGGCATCATTTTGAATGCGAAAGTCCCATAAGGACAAGTGAAGGTGGTCTTCTCTTGGTCTTCCGGAGCTATGGAGATTTGATTGTAGCCCGAATGTCCATCTAGAAAATAATACCAACCCTTACCAGCGAAACGATCCAACATCTGATCCATGAACGGCATAGGTAAGTGGTCTTTCTCTGTCCATCCATTTAGCTTGTGGTAGTCCATACACACCCTCCAACCAGTCACCGGCCTCATTGGAACAAGTTCATTTTTAGCAATTGGAACCACGGTGATTCCCCATTTCTAAGGCACACACTGAACAGGATAAACCCAACTACTATCAGCAATGGGATATATGACTCTAGCATCCAACCACTTAATGATCTTCTTTTTCACAACCTCTAGCATAAGGGGATTTAATCTCCTTTGGTGCTCAATACTTGGCTTATTGTCTGGCATGAGTTGGATTTTGTGAGAACAAATGCCCGGTGGAATACCAATAATATCCGCAATAGTCCATCCAATAGCCCTCTTGAACCTCTTTAAAACAGAAACCAAGGCCTCAACTTGCTCCTCGCTCACATCCGCAGCAATGATTACCGGTAAAGTTCTATTTCTCCCCAATAATACATACCTCAACTGTGATGGAAGAGCCTTTAGTTCCAGTTTTGGAGGCTCTTCCACAGATGGTTTTGCAGGCGGGGATTCACGATTCTTCATATCTAACTCCAATATTTTTGGTTTGGAACGGAATTCAAACTTATCAAGTGCGGCAACTAATTCATCATAGTCTTCAATACCATCACCATCAAAATTTATCATTACCGCTGCCAGTGCATCAACACCCAACCTCTCTTCAATAGACACATCAGAACCGCACTCTACAACATGATTCACCACTGATACCGACTTAAGATCGCTTTCCTGCTTCATAGACCTACAGATATTAAAAGTCACCTCCTCATTATTCAGTCAGAACTTCATCTTACCTCTCTCCATATCCACTAAGGCACGCCCAGTATCAAGGAATGGTCTCCCTAAGATGATGGAAAACTCAAAGTCAACCTCACAATCATGTATCACAAAATCTGCTGGAAAAATAATTGACTCTACTTTTACAAAGACATCTTGGAGAACACCAATGGGCTTCTTCACAGTTCTATCAGCCATGAGTAGACGCATCACAGTCGATTTTTGAGCCCCTAAACCCAACTTGTTGTGTATGGACAATGGCATCAAATTAGTGTTGGCACCTAAATCGCCCAATGCTTTCGCAAAGTGTAGCATCCCAATGGTACAAGAATAGTGAAAGCTCCAGGATCCTCTTTCTTTTGTACAAGTGACCTAGTAGAAATGACACTGCAATGTTGCATTCTCTCATCATTCTCAAAACTCACAACCCTCTTTTTGGTCACCAAATCTTTCATAAATTTCGCATACCTAGGTATTTGCTCCAAGGCTTCTATCAACAGAACATTGATGGAAAGCTGCTTTAACATAGTTATGAACCTACGGTATTTACCCTCTTTGGTATTTTTTACCAATCTCTATGGGAATGGAGGCGGAATTCTAGGCATAGGAACAACATTTTGGGTCACCTCAGCTTCCTTTTCAGCACTATCTTTTGGGCCTTCAATAACCTCAATCTCATCTTCATCATTCTCTACCACTTTTTCAACCTCAGACAACATGGGTGGATCAATGGTTTTCTTTCCTCCGCGAGTGGTGACTGCCATACAATGCCCATCATTTTTTGGATTTTGGATGGTGTTACTAGGATTTGTGTCAGGCTGACGTGGATTTGCATTGGTGGACAACTGACTAAACTACTGCTCAAGTTGCTTGATCAACACTGCATGGGCTTCAACTTTTTGACCGATTCCAGACAAGTAATTTCACATCTCTTACACATTCTCATCAGTTACATCAAAACTCTTCATCTTCTTTTGCATCATATCCTCAATTCGTGACATTCTATTACCACATTCTCTATTACCAGGAGGAACATAGGGACCAACCTTATCATTCCTATTGCCATAGTTATTCCGGTTGTAGTTGTTGTCGCGATTGAAGTTTCCATCCCGGACATAGTTACCCACACGGTTGTAGTTCCCCTCATGGTTGTCGCCTCCATAGTTCCAACCTTGGTTTCCTTGACCTTGGCGCCAATTATCCAAGTTGCAACCTTAGGCGTTGGTTCGGAAACCCCCCGTCTGATCATTTACCAAGTTTGCATCCTCCTCATAGTAGTACTCCTCAACTGGTGGTGGTGGAGATCCAGTAAGATAATTCACAACATTTACCTTTTCCGCACTACCACTCACATGTTTTAGTACCAAGCCCAATTATGTTCTCATCTGTGTCATCTGTTCCCGAATGTCATCATTGGCTTGGTTGGGTGCATTTTGGACAGCGAACGTGGTCCTACCGGTATTTGCCTTCCTAGAGCTCCAGGCTTTGTTGTTTTGGGAAATCCTCTCTAGCTTCTCAGCAATCTCCTCAAAGGTTCATTCACAATATGATCCTCTAGCAATAGTATCAAGAACAACCCTCCCATTGTCTTCAACGACTTGTCATCAATGCGGTAATTTGTAACATTTCTGATGAATCCAGTGAACCTATCCCAAGAACTACTGATTCACTCTCCTGGTAGTGCTGTGAAGTTGTTCAATTTATCCTTATGATTGAGATTTTTGGACATCGAAAAGTACCTCACTCTGATTACCTTATGCATCTGATCCCATGTGTAGATCGAATTGTTTGGTAACTCAGAAAACCACACCGCAGCATCACCAGTTAATGATAGTGGGAAGACCCTCAGACCTATAACATCCATATCTAACTCAGATCACCCAACACAGCTTTTGCACACACTGGAAAGTTTAGTCATATGAGCATAGGGATCCTCCGAAGCCAACCTAGCAAACAACCCTCTCGCTGTAAGCATTTGTATCAAACTGCTGGTTACCACAAATGTGTGACCTGGAAGTAGAGGAAGAAGAACAATAGGACCATCTGAGGTGGTCGCATCATAATCAACCCTGTAATCCTCACGAAACCTCGGTGCTGGCGGATTTTGGACTCTTTCTGCATTACCAATTACATTACCACCATGAACCTGAGGCGGTTACACCCCAGCTCTATCTCCTTGACCCTCTCCATCAGGATTATTGTGTACCCCTTGATTATTCATTCTTCTCAAAGTTTTATTCAACTTTGGATCGTAGGGGGTCAATGGTTCTCCTCGACTCCGTGTACTTGGCATACACTAGAGTATAAACCTATAGAGAGCAAAAACAAAACAAAAAAGTAAAATTACGAAATACTTGACTAAAGTTCAATAATGTAGTTAAACTTAATCTAAAAGCATTATTCCCCGGCAGCAGCGCCAAAATTTGATACACTCAAATTACACCTTCCTAAAGAAGTATAAGCGATCGTTATCAAGTAAAGAATCCAACTTGTAGGTTGGGGTCGATCCCACGAGGAATATGTTTCAGACTTAACTTTAACTCACTATTATTTTCTTTTAGTCAACGTATTTCTGAGGAAAGCAAACAAGGGGGGATTTTGTGCTCAAGTAACAGTTTAGATTGCTTAAGTAACAAGTAGACAAGATTCACTTTATTGTATCAATATGAGAAAGAAACTAGGGCATATGTGTTCCCCACAAGCTCTTAACTCGGTAATCCTAATAATAGTTATCCTTTTCTAGTGTTTTACATGCAAAGTTGGTAAGTTAGGTATCCCTAAGTGATTGGTCCTCCAAGTAGGGAATTTCACCACACACCTTGGTCCGGCTACAGGTGTATGCTTTACTAAACCTTACCTTTTACCTCAGATTAGTCATCACATCAATGTATGGCTTAGTTTTCACCCTCACTCCAATTGACATTAGACTATTAGATAGTATCCACTAAACCTCCATTTTTAATTCTTTTCTCATTCACTACCTCCTTGGTCCGGCAAGTAGAAACGAGGCAGGTTCTAACGTTTGCAACCGTTAAAAAAACATCTAAGCGAAAGAATTAACAATGCATGCATGCACACTATTCAAGAATTACTTAATTATTATTCATACTTTTTTAGTTGCTCATGGTTCCACAACCCTAGTTGTGGATTTAACTACTCATGCTTGAAAGAACACAATTCATAATTGGGTAAAAAGAATTCATAAACTTACAAGAAGAATTGATGAAATCCGAAATCTTCAATTGAATTTCAAAGAGAAAATCTTATAAAACGAAAATCGGAAAGTTAATTGCTCAAAAGTTTGCAAATTAATTCTCAAATAACAAAACATAGTAGCAAACAATAATGTCTAACCACCAAAAATGAGGTTTACAATTCCTATTTATAGAAAACAAGTCCTAAACAAAATAAGGAAATAAGTTGTCTGGATGCGGTTTCAATCGACGCTTCGACCCACGGACCATGGGTCGACCTACGGTCTGTGGGTCCCTTCCGTGGCTCTACACTTGGACAAATTTCATCAGGTATTGGAACCTTCAACTCCCAGATCATCATCAACGGATGTGCAGGACGGACCGTGGTTCCACACTTGGTCAGACTTCCCTGATGTTCCACCTACGATGCCTCACCCACAGTCCATGGACTGGTCTACGGTCTGTCCTGGCACTCCGTGGACTGAGTTTTGGAAAGCATCTCCCCAGACCAGGACCTACGACTGACCACCCACGGACCGTCGTTGGACCTACGGTCCGTGAGTGGCTCAGTTGGTGGCCACTTCTCCACTTTTCAGCTCACGTCTTCATCAACCGCATCCAATCCTATTTCCTGCAAACATTATACACAAAACATTAATTCTAACACAAAATATCCCTAGACGCACACAAACTCTAAGTGAAACACATCAAAAATACCGTTAACTCACGGTATATCAGTTGTTTTGGATTCTGTTCGTTGGAGAGATGGGTGGTTCTAGGTGGTCTGATAGAGATTTGGAGGTGGTTCGTGAGTCTGGCTTGATGGAGGAAGAAGAAGAATGCCTGGGTTCCTTTGGGTGGTGGTGGCTTGCCGGAAAATGCTCTGACGAGGGTGGTGGCCGAAAAAAATGTGAACACTAAAGAATTTTTTAAAGACTAAAATATCTGAAAATTACACCAATTATCTAAAATCTTATCTACAACCAACTTAATATGCAAGTAATTATTTAAATAGAAAATTGAAAACCACCTTAGTACAATACCATTACCTTAATAATGTGGGCTAAAACTATCGGTTAATAAAATATCCGTGTATGCAAATCTTATTCGTATAAAAATGTATTTCTAGACTGTGCTAAAAAAACCAAAATGAATATTAACATATGTAACAAATAAAATGAATGACATGTAAAAAATGCAATTCAATAAAAAAAAAAATTAATCAAATTGAACAAATATTTGAACATATTCAACCGACTGCGATGAATTTGTGTTTGTTCTTCAATTAAAAATTTCGAATTTCATCTATTCTAATTGTAAGTTTATGATCTATATTATTAACCTTATTATGAATTGTGATAACTCAAGCATGAATAATTAAATCCACAACTAAGGTTGTGGAAAACATGAGTAATTAACAACGTAAAACTAATAATTAAGTAATTCTGGAACCATGTTTATGCATGTATTGTTAATTTCTTCAATTTGAATTCTTTTTAACAGTGCGCAACATTAGAACTCGCATCATTCCTACTTGTCGGACCATGGAAATAATGAATGAGGAAGAGGTTAAACAACGGAGATTCAGTGTGATAATCTGCTATCTAATAGCTTAAACAAATACGCGAGGGTTAATCTGGGTCAAGGGTAAGGATTAGTAAAGCATACACCCGTAGACCGACCAAGTTGCGTGGTGAAATTCCCTATTTGGACTATCAATCACATAGGAGATACCTAACTTACCAACTTTGCATGTTAAACACTAGGAAAGAGTTACTATTATTGGGATTATTGTGTTAAGAACTTGTAAGGAACACATATGCCCTAGTTTCATCTCATATTGATATTACAAACTGTGAATTTTGCTTACTTGTTACTTGTTACTACAAATCAATCAACAATTACTTTGTTTACAAATCCCCCCTTTTTACGGATGTAATTCGACTAAAAGTACAATTAACCATAAATTAGTTTAAGTCTAGACCATATTTCTCGTGGGAACGATCCTAACCACAATTAGGTTCTTTATTTGACAACAACTGCTTATACTTCTTTAGGGAGGTGTAATTTGGGCGTATCAATATCCTAAATGTACCCTCCCTTGCCTTGAACCGATATTACAACCAAATTAAGTCCTCTTGATTCCATGATAAATACTTTGTGAAAGTAAAAGTAAACTAAGGGCAAGCATATAGTATGTTAGAATATGCAAGAACATCATTTGTGAGAGTGAGAGTTAAACTTTAAAAAAATGCCTTGTTTTGAAATACAATGTACAGACATGATGAGTGAAAGACTATACTAAAAATGGTGAGGGAACTCATGACACACATTTGGATGAATTGTTTTTGGTGTGTTCTTACATGATTACATTGGCTCGAAAAATTAGTGAAGAGTCATTTATTGAGGTTGTGTTGTGTCGATAGGCATATAACATGGTAAACTAAATTATTGAATATTTCATAAAGTGTGGATTACAAAAACATGATTAAATGTGTTTTGTTGATTTTAATGCGGGTAGGTAAGTCCAAGGGTGATAATGATGAGTTCATAGTTTAGAGAATATTCGAGGAAGAACAAAAGTTTAAGTGTGGGGTGGTAATCTTGAGCGGATTTATATTACCAATTACAATGAATAACCCGTGTATACCTTAAGTTTTGAGAGCATTCACTAATTTAATGGATATGTTTTAGATAGAAATTGTGATAATTGCACAGTAACATACAAGATTAGCTACATCAGTGTTCCTAAAAGATATGTGCACATAACAAAAGCAAAGGAAGCGAGGATGAAGTAATTGCACGCCTGGGTAGAAGTGATTGAGGCTGAGTTAAGGTGCACTGCTGGCGCATGCCGCCAGGCCTAGTGGTGCCCAGGTCCTTCCTGGCGCAAATCTGGCGAGCTGCACCCGATTTTTTCCTGTGAATTTTAGTTGTTTAAAGATTTCCAATTTGGACTAGAGTGGGAATTAATTTCCTAAACTCTATAAATAAGACCATGGTGTTTTTTTTGTAAATGTACTTCTTTTTCATGTGGAAGAGCAAGGGATTAACAATTTATCTTAAGTTTTGATTCTCTACTTTTTCTTTACCTTTGAATTTTATGAAATCAATTGTTTTTAAGTTTTTGAATATTATGAGTGGCTAAAAGCCTTTGTTATGGGGCTGTAGCTACGGATAATTGTTGAACATCGATTTTTATGAATTAATGTTGGTTATCGCGTAAATTACTTTTATATTCTTGTTTTAGTATTTCATGATTCGCCACCTTTGAGATAAACATATTGTCTATTCTTGAACTCGTGAGACGAATAGGTAGATAGACCAAAGAATATAAAAAGCTCGATCTTTCGTACATATCACTTATTTAGATTCGTGTTCAGGATTGACATTGAGACAAACACCGAGCTTGGTTATGAAATAGGATGAAATATAAATGCTCAGCAATTGAGAATGTATATCCCTGCTCAATGATGTAGTTAGACAGACAATTGAAGTAGGTGATTAGTGGTCGAGAGATCATGGTCATAAAATCAACCTTGTAAATCAGTAATTTGATAACCGTAGTTAATTTATAGATGAGATGGGATACATGAAACCTTAAGCATGTTGCAACCCTAGAATTATCCCTTAATTGTTTAAATCGCCAAAATTGAAGTTGTCGTTATTAGTTACTTTTATAATTGAATCGTTCACAATAATAGTATTAAATAAAACGCAAGTTTCTTGAGGATAATTTCTTTAAAATTGTGGAATTAGTAGAATTAATATAAATTGATCGTAAGTCCTTCAGGTTCGACACCTTTGTTCTAAGAGATTCATTTATTACTTCTGTGAAAACGTATACTTGCGTGTGCATTTGGGAGCAACAATAAGGTTTTGAAAGAAAGGGAAGCTTGGGATGATATCAGATTCAGAGGCGTATTGACGAGGTTGCTTATGAATTAGAGTTACCTACCGTCTTATAATTGATACATCCGATTTTCCATGTCTCTTTGTTGAAAAATTATGTTAGAGATCCAACATCAATAGTGCATTGAAAATTTTGGGAGTTAAGGGAAGTCTTTTATATGAAGAGGTTCCAGTTGAAATTTTGGATCGTCGGGTTCGAAAGTTGAGAAACAAAAGTTGCCTTTGTGAAAATACTTCGGAGGAATCAATTAGTTGAGGGTGCTACTTGAGAGGCCAAAGCTGATACATTGTTCAAGTATCATCATCCTTTTCCCTTCTCTCATATTCTAGCTTGAGGTATTAGTTCCACATGGTTCATCCCTTCAGATTCATGCGTGTTAGTCATTCTCATGTTTCCATATGCATGCTTGTTCATGAAAAACTTTATTTTTATGTTATGATTTAGCTTGGAGTGATTTCTCCTTGTTTATGTGCATTATGATGAGATTTTCATTCATGTTGGATTGTTAGTTTCTCTCTGTACTCTATGCATACAATCTTGAGTCTCATTCGAGGACGAATGTTTCAAAGAGGGAGATATTGTAACACCTCAAAAATTTGAAAGTCAAATTGAAAAGGGAAAGTTGCAGAAAATTATGTTGAGGGAGGTTCTACGGAAGCCACCTACGTACCGTAGGAAATTTTACGGACCGTAGTAACCAAGTTGACTTTTGAAAAATGTCAATTCCAAGTAGTTGACCTACAAATGAGCAGCAAAAAATCATAGAGTAGTATACGGGCCGTAGGAAGTGTCTGCAGAGTTGATTCAGGGAATTGATTTAATACCTTAGGTCTACATGAGGATTCGATGGGTCGTAAGGTGGTCTGCGAACTGTAGAACGGTTGACGGACCATAGGCAGGTCTTGTGGAATCGATCAAAAATATTGAACCCTAGTAAAGGTTTTGTGGTTGACGAGGATGACCCATAGAAAGACTTACAGACCATAGGTCCAAACTGTGGACTTATCTGGCAGTGTTTAATTAAGGGTTTTTTGGTATTTTCCCACCCAATTAGTCCCTAAACTACGTAATTTTTTACCCTATAACCCTATAACCTTTTTTTACTCATTAAACTTAGCCTAAACCCTCTTATTCACACAATTTCCTCCAATCCCTCAAGTCTTTTTCTCCAAAATTCTCTCTCAAGCCTCAAGGTGAAGAACTAGGGTTTCAAGCCTCAAGGTATCATTCTCCTTGAATTCTTAGGGCTTTGATTATCAAGGTATGTGGTAATTCACCAATAGATCCCTTTTATACATTGGGTCCCCAACCGATCTCAATTCTCCAATTCAATTTTACCCAATTCTCTTTGGGTTTCATGTGATTATCCATGGGTTCAATTCATTGTGATTCAATTACTTATATTAAATATATTTATGCATGATTTGATACAATTACTTATTTTTTAATTTATTTCACACGAACCCATGCCTATGCCTATTTTATGAATATGAATTATGAACAATGCTTATGAACTATGATCATGATTTGATGAAGGATTTATGCATATTTTATTAAAAGTATGTTTTATGAAGGAAGGATGTTTTTAAGATAATATGTTAATGATTTGTGAAAGGTTTTCTCACATATAAATGAAATCATGATTTAAATGCTTAGAAAGGTAAGTGTCTATTATGAATGCTTATGAAATCATGAGTATAATTGGATTGGTAGTCTTAATGGTGCCTTTCTAAGTATTTTGATATGAATATAATTATGTCTTTTCCGTTTGGATTTACTTAGCACCGAGAGGACTTTAAGATGGAGGTTCTCCCATTAGAAAATATCGGGTCTCTCGAAGCAATCTCCTTTTCCCTAACTACGTACCCCTATAGGATGTCTTAATGACCTAAGATAGTTTATCCACTTTAGCAAAGAATGAATGTTATGGAATTCTACCTTGTTAACTAGATTCCCCTTTTCGGTGCGAGGGTCATGCCAGATTCCTTATTATAGCTCACATGGTCTTATTATCGGTTAACAGTAAATATCCCACCAATAAACTATCTTTTCCTCAAAGGTTTTTATGAAATATTTCTTTCTGATTTTAAGATGCATTGACCTCGTACATATTTATGAATTTGACTTTTAAACCTTCTTATGTCTTTACTTGGTCTTGCATATTCACGTATCTAACTCATTATGATATCATTTTTATGTTTATCCATATTTCCCCACACTCAGTACATTCATCATACTAATGCATATTTGTGCCTATGTTATCTCATAATTTAGGGTTCAACACTCCTCCACCCGGACATGCTTCGATAGGGATTGCTCAACTTTGATCGCTTTGATTGGCGAGTCCTCGTGGTTCGAGGGCAAAGCCATAGACATTTTATTTCTTTATGGTCATTTAATTTAAGACTTGTATTTGGTGTATGGGGTACGTCCCAACCACTGTTAGAAAGGCTTGTGTCAGACTTAGTTGTATTCTACATAATCTCATATATACTCTGTAATTATCTTTTATGTCATATTATGATTTGAAACTTATATTGATTATACCTATTAAATTACATTTCATTACGTCATGCTTATGTTAAATGGATTATTTAGAGACTCTGGGGGTTCTATTGTCATGTCACACCTAGGGGTATTTTGGGTCATGAGACATGGATATCTATATATCTAATAGTACACTAACAGTTTCTGTATAGGTTCCAAGAGAGAACCGGGTTATCTTATTGTGTTGTGGTTGTTCATGTTTATTGTTCATATCAATTCAAGATGAGAATTAGGACACCGGGCTATGTTTTAATTATGTTAATGATTGTATGTTATGTGTTCCACTAAGTTGTGGTTTCCAGCTCATATCTCGCATAACTGGAACTAGCAGATTATCCTACCAATACACAATGATTGTGTACTAATATTGCACTTGCTCTTTCTTTGTTAAGTACAATGCATATTTCGGTGGCCACTTCGTGACCTTAAATGTGATCCTAGTGCTATTTGAACCCAAAGGTGAGCATACTTGTCCTAGCTGCCATGGATTCATCTCTCTTTTCTAGTCCATTTTATGTACTTAGACTCTCTTTAGTTATTTGGTTTTTGGTGTTGCATTCTTGTACTCTAGACTATTAGATGTTTTCGTACTGTAACTTTCAGTTTCAAAGGGGTTACTTCTACGAATGTTTGGTGATAATGACTTGTGTTTTATGCTAACTTGATTTTGAATTATGAAAGCTTTTTGTTGACTTAAAAATTGTTATTTTTTATTGTTTAATGGGTTGAGGAAAAGTAGTTAGTTAGTTCTCCCATCGAGGGTTAGTGTGGATGCCACTCACGGTGGGTCAAGATTTGTTGTGCTTCATGGGTTGTTCACCATGTTCACATGCCTTGTGCCACTTTCACGGAGGTCCAGGTTATTGACCATAACATTTGTTGGGTGTAAGGATCTTGGCCACCCCAATCGCAGAGGACAAGTCAACTTGACCCATTTAATTTAACCTCTACGTTCTTAGACTAAGTCCCGCGTTCGTGAAGGCTAATGAGTGGTAATTATAAATTTTAGTTCTCCTTTTCAGCATGCAATTATTCAAGAAAACTAATTCCTAAAGGCAATTAAGTCATTTCTCAAAGTAAATCAGTTGGGAATTGTGGGAAATAGTTGGTTGATTGCATGGAAGTGTATTGTGGGTCGTTTATGTTTCGGTTACCTTGTATCTTCCGTCAATTCCTTCTCTTAATCCCCATCTTTTTTATCATTATTGAGCTTTATTGTGGTGCGGCTGATTTAAGCTCATTATTGCTAATATTGTGCCCATTTTCGGGAACAAATTCCTTTCTACTTGAGACTTTGTGACGGAGTTTATTTTATGATTTTGAGTTTGGGTCCTACGTTTCAATTTTGATCTTATTCTTGGGTGTGAATTCTTTTATAGAAAATTGCGTATTTTTTTGCTCATTTTGATGTTTGCTTCACTAATTTCATAATGTGGCACCGGTTGGAGACTCTTCGGTAAGGAAAAGCTCTAGAATAGAGGTCTGGTTATAGATTTGGCCTTGAGGTAGGTTATGATTTCTTCGTTTGATTACATGTATATTGAGTAGTATTGATCTTTAGGGAGTTTTTAAGGTGTATGATCCTTAGTTGTTACTGTTACAATTTTGAGTTACTAGCATAGTACTTGGTTATTAAACCTTAGTTTAGGTTAATCATTAGTTTTGATGGGATTGATGCCTTGGAATTAGACTGGCTGGAATTCTTAGTTAGTAAGATGATACTGCGATGATTTTTTATCCAATTTTTTGTGTGGTGTGATTGATTTTGTGAATGTTTTGACAGTGGTTGGTATGTATTCATGTCTGGAAATGAGAGATAATTTGTATTTGAGACACTTAAATGATTTTATTGCAACTTCTACTTATTTGAGTTTCGAGGAAGTGGATTACTATTTTTACGTTAGGGGAACTTGGAATTTTGAGGGGAAATGAAATTTTCTTTGAGTTTTTGTGTCTTAAAAAGATAAATACTTTAAACATGTCGGTTTCACGTTTGAGGCCTGAGTTTTGGAGGAAAATAATTGATTTTTTAAGGATTTCGGATAAAAGAAGGTCTACTCTTACTGATAAGCTCGAGGAAAATATGGCCATCAGTTGTCAAGTGCAAGGGATCATATGACCATCAGTTCTACTTTTATGCATTGGTCATATTCCATTACACCATCTTGTTTAATCTGTTTGGTTGTGATTACTATTAGAATATGCACAGCGGAAGCATTATTCAAGATCACGAACAGACATAATAGCATAATAATGTAAACTGAATAACTTGTGAAACTCTAACGTTTTGAAGTTTTCACACAAATCGTTCAGGAACTGGGACTCCAAGATTGCAGTCTTCTACTAATTCCTAACTAACTCTCTCAATCAAGTCTTGTGTGGGCAATAAAATTTTCAGGAAAAAAAGGATGTTCTTTCCTTGAGAACCACCACCCCTATTTGTATTTTTCAGCAGAAGGGAAAGGTTTGATGAAATGTTTCTAGTCATAATTAATAGCCATTAATATTCATTAAATACATTTAAGTGTATTTAGACACCGTTAAGTGTATCTAACAACTATGATCAATAGTCATCAACAACAATTAAATATCATTAAGTGCATTTTGACATCATTAAGGTATCCAACAATCATGATCAATAGTTATCAACAACCACTAAATAACATTAAGTGTATTTTGACACCGTTAAGATATTCAACAACCATGATCAATAGTTATCAACAACCACTACATATCATTAAGTGTATTTACACAGTCGTTAAACACCAAATGTATTTAAACACCATCAATATCCATTAATAACCAATAACAACAATATTTGTTTCTTTCATCTTTTAAGGAAACAAAGAAACCCATTATTTTCATCTTTCTTCTTTTAAGGAAATAAAAAGTTTTTTCTCTTTTAAACTAATAAAAGTCAAAAATAATTTATTCCTAAACTGAAAAAAAAATACTAATAGTCCTTTTCTTTTTTGAACTCGATCAATTAATCAGGCATAGTAGAGACCTTAAATTTATTAGCAGAGGCTTTCAATTATAATATTTAATTCGTAAAATCATGAATTAACCATATCATAATAAATCACAGATTGTACCACTAAAAAACTGTAACTGCACTCCTCTATTTAATTTCAAATTTTTTCCGTTATAACTTATTTAACTCCCCATGTTAGAATTAGCGACACCAATCAGTTAAATCAAACTTCTGAAAAATTTAATCTATTGATTAATTTAATCATTTATCTTTATTCTTAAATTAATTCACGTGACGGATATACATATATAATCCACCTGCAGGGTTTTCACGTGACTACTTATAAGCAACCATAAAGGGGTGTCTTCTTTCTCATTTCCGAGATATAGTTCTATCAACTAGTTATTATTTCACAAATGTAATTTGTTATTATCCAATCCATTAGGAAAATTTTGACTCATCACAGAGTCTCACCTTGTAATAGATTAAAATAATAAAGCAAACTACACGGATCATAATAACTACATCAAGATTAAGAGTATAAGCTGATGTAATGGACTAGAGATATTATTTATTGAAATTCAGAACCTAAATACATATCTCAATTTGGTCCGTTCAATACATGCAAAACGTACTAACACAAGAATTTGGAATTTTATCTTCCCATAATTAAGATTGAATTATATTTGATCTTGTGTTACAATCATCAAGATGTTTGTCCAACTTCATCTTTGATTGCGAACATTTAATTTATTACTTATAAGAACCGACAATTTTAATCTTCGGCGTATGAGTTAAACAACTCAATACCCAAAAATTGTCTACTATATAATTAATGGAAACACATATAAACACAATGATATATTCAAATAAAGACTTTATTTTAATAATTAACATAAACATAAAGTCTTTATAAAGGATTAAAATCAATACTATAACTCAACCATATGGTTAATAGTATATCACAACAATCTCCCACTTAGACTTATAACCATGCATGTACAATTTTAACACCCATTACATCCACATGCTTCTCAAAAGACTTCTGAGGTAAGCTTTGGTAAATGGATCCGCCAAATTGTTCTTCGATTCAATCTTCAAAACTCTTACATCACCCCTTTGAGTTATATCACGAATCAAGTGATATTTCCTCTCAATGTGCTTACTCCTTTTATGACTTCGTGGTTCTTTTGAGTTGGAGACTGCACTACTATTATCACAATAGAGTGTTATTAGTGCTTCAATAGAAGGAACCACTCCAAGCTCTTTTAGAAAAAAATTGAGCCAAACAACCTCTTTAGCCGCATCAGAGGTAGCTGCATATTCAGCTTCCATGGAGGAATCAGCAAAACGCGATTGCTTTATGCTCCTCCAAACTATTGCTCCACCTCCCAAAGTAAATACATATCCTGAGGTCGATTTTCTAGAATCTCTATATGACTAAAAATCTGAATTTGTATATCCAATAGGTACAAGATTGCCTAAGTGGAAAACAAGCATATAATCCCTAGTCCTTTGATGGTACTTGATAATACGCTTGACTGCAGTCCAATGTTCTTTGCCCATGGTTAGACTAAAATCTGCTAACCATGCCTACAACAAAGTAAATATACGGTCTAGTGCATAACATAGCATACATGAGACTCCCTACAACAAAAGCGTAAGGGACCACCTTCATCCTCTCTATCTCATTGGTCGTTTTGGGCGACTAATCCTTTGATAACGTAATTCCATGTCTAAAAGGAAGAAACCCCTTTTGAAATTTTGCATGTTAAACCTCGCAAGAATAGTATCAATATAAAGTTCTTGAGACAAGCCTAATATCCTTTGTTTGCGATCTCGCAAAAGCTTAATCCCAAGGATATGAGCCGCTTCTCCCAAGTCTTTCATATCAAAATGCGACGACAACCACTCCTTAACAAAATTTAACATGCTCACATTATTTCCTATGAGCAAGATGTCATCTACGTACGCATGATTCATTTTCAAACTGATCAAAACTAAAAGTTTTAATCGAATTGTCAAAACAATTGTTCCATGCCTGATATGCTTGTTTCAATCCATAAATGAATCTCTTAAGTTTACAAACCACGTGTTCATTGTCATTTACCATGAAACCTTCTGGTTGTGTCATATAAATGCACTCATCAAGACTTCTGTTTAAAAATGTTGTCTAGACATCCATTTTCCAAATCTCATAATTATAATGAGTAGTAATGGATAAGAGAATCCTAATGGATTTAAGCATGGCTACCAGCGAAAAAGTTTCCTCATAATCGATTTCTTCTTTTTGAGTAAACCCTTTCGCAATAAGTCGAGCCTTAAAAGTTTTCACTTTTCCATCCACACCTCTCTTTTTCTTGTAGATCCACTTGCAACCAATAAGTTTAACACCTATTGGTGGTTTCACAAGATCCAGACTTGGTTTGAGTACGTAGATTCCATTTCAGATTTAATAGCAACAACCCACATTTCAACATCTTTATCATGTAGTGCTTCAGTGTAATTCAATGGTTCTGTATTAGTCTCTTCATGGATTCTACAATATGATTCTCCCAAGAGCGTAAAATGTTGTGGTTTTCTAATAACTCTCCCACTATGACGACTAGCAACTACAAGATTTGCTATATCTTGAACTAAATTATGAACATTCTGAACTACTTCCTCCACAATTTCAGGTTGTGCGACATTACTCCCACTACTTTGTGGTAGCGAGATGTCTTGAGTCTGCTTTTGAGCATCCTCTTAGCAACCTCTTTTCGATAGATACTTCTCCCACTATGTGGATGCAATGGTATGTCAACAATTATTTTAGGTAGTTGTGTTGATGTTTCATTAGTAGTTATTTATTTGCTTAGTTCCTGTAACACAAGTTTACTTCTAGAAACATGGTTAGTTAAATAGTCTAGTTCCAGAAATTTGGCATTTGTTGAAATAATTACCTTTTGTTCCTTGGGACGGTAAAACATACCTTCTTTAGTTCCTTTTGGATATCCAATGAAAATGCACACTTCTGTCCTTGATTCCAACTTTTTTCCCTTTTAATACATGTGTTGGACATCCCCAAACTCGAATATGTTGTAGACTAGGCATCTATTCCACAATTCTGATGGAATTAAAGGAACAGATTTGGAAGGAACCAAATTCAGAAAGTAATTTGCAGTTTCTAAGGCATATCCCCAAAAGCTAAAAGACAAATTTGAATTACATAACATTGATCTAACCATTTCCAAAAGAGTTATATTTCTTCGTTCTACCACACCATTTTGTTGTGGTGTTCCTGGGGCAGAATATTGAGATGTAATGCCCGATTCAGATAAGTACTTAATGAATTCTGCCAAAAGGTATTCACTCCTACGATCTGATCGTAATGTTTGGATACGTTTACCATGTCGCTTTTTCGTTTCTATATTGAATTCTTTTAATTTTTCAAAGCATTCAGATTTATGGCGCAACAAATAAATGTATTCATATTTTTTGTAGTCATCTGTGAAAGTCACAAAATACTCAAAAACCCCCTCTTGCTCGTATATTCATAGGACCGCACAAATGAGAATGAATTAATTCTAACTTATTACTAGCTCTATTTCCTTTGGAAGGGAAATGTCTCTTTGTCATTTTACCTTCTAAACAAGATTCACAGGTTGGTAGTGCCTTCACTTTCAATGAACTCAGAGGTCCATCAGAAACCAACCTTGAAATCCTATTAATATTGATATGACATAGACGTAACTGCCATTAGTAAGTTTGACTTAATTCAGAAATACATTTCCTTTTATGAGAAATATCAATATTATTTAATTCATTTTGTTGTAGCATGTCATGGGAGACTTCAAATACAAATAGATGATGTATTTTAGGAGCACTGTGGATGAATTACTTATCGTACTTAATAACAGCACAGTTATTTACAAATAAAACTTCATAACCAGCATCCATTATTTTTGAAACTGAAAGCAAATTCCTTCTTATCGAAGGTACATAAAGAACATCTTTTAAAAACAGAATTCTGGAACTACTAAAAGAAAACGACATATTTCCTATTGCTAGGACTGGTGCTAGTTCCCCATTCGCCTGAAAAATGCAAACTTTATTCTCACTTAGCCGATGCGTTTCCTGAAACCCCTGTAAAGAAGTTCAGACATGGCCAGTGGCAACCGAATCTACAACCCATAATTGGGTATAAACAGCCGCTAAACAGGTTTCAACGACAGTTAAACAAGAATTATCTTTGTTCTTCATTTTGGCTTGATAGTCAGGGCATTGCCTTTTGTGGTGACCAGGCTTCTTGCAGTGGTAGCACTTTCCCTTAGGCTTAGTCCCACCACCTCTAGCACCTCCAGGTGCTACAACCTTGCACAATTTCTTCTTCTTCTTTGGTCTTTAGCCGGCTTAGATGAAGAAGCGACAGGTTTGTCCACTATGTATGCCATAGAGGGAGGAGTTTGCTGCTTGATAATGGATTTCGCCGCTGTCAGTTCATTCAACAATTTTGCAAGAGACAAATCCATCTTGTTAATATTATAATTCAAGAGAAATTGTTGAAAACTGTCCGGCAGAGTCTATTGGATCATCTTCGCCTGAGATTCCTTATCAATAGCAGCATCAAGTATCTCCAGCTCATTCAGATAACTCATCATCTTCAGCACATGATCCTTGACAGGTGATCCTTCAACCATTATGGTGGTCAAGAGAGCCTTCATGGAAGTCTACTTGGCAGCACGATTCTGCTCTCCGAACATCTCTTTGAGAGATTTAAGCATATCGTAAGTAGATATCATAAACTGGTGCTTATGTTGCAAGACATTCGCTATTGAATCAAGAATGTAGCACCTTGCCATCTCATCAGTCTTGACCCATTTATCATAGGCCTTGATCTCCTCATCAGTAGCATCTGCTGGTTTAATGGGGCATTCTTCAACCAACACATATTTGAAACCCTCAGATGTTAGAACAATATCAAGGTTTCGTTTCCAGTCCACATAGTTAGGACCTTCCAGTTTGTTTTGGTTTAAGATAGAGGACAGAGGATTGAAGTGAGACCTAGTTAATCTGAGAGATATTTAAAACAAATCATTAGTAACATATGCTTTATTTTGAAAAGTTAGAATCGATAGGGAAACTTAACTATTCAAGCAAATATATGAGCAAGTTCATATATATAGTACCAATTAAACAGGACAAGTCCAACTTAGTTAGAGAGTAATTTGTGAAGTTTAGTCAGGTATATATATTATCTTTTGTTCATTGATTCAACATGTAACTTAATTGGAAAGTGAAAACAAGTCATCAAATCAAAAGACAAACATAATAGTATCAAAATTTTATCCGATTGAGAAGAGGACCTATGTCAACATATAAACTCATATATTAACTGTAAAAATTATTTATAAGAAGTAGGGATGAACCCTTAAAACTCTTTTAAAATATCAAAAATAATTTTTTTCAAACAACAAAAATTGTTTATCAAAAGAACAACATAATATATACATATTTAATCAAACATGTATCAAAATCATGGACTCTTATTACATTATCAGTTATATGTAAGAAGGCTCTGATACCAATTGTTAGAATATGCACAGCGGAAGCATTATTCAAGATCACGAACAAACATAATAGCATAATAATGTAAACTGAATAACTTGTGAAACTCTAACCTTTTGAAGCTTTCACACAACTCGTTCAGGAACTGGGACTCCAGGATTGCAGTCTTCTACTAATTCCTGACTAACTCTCTCAATCAAGTCTTGTGTGGGCAAGAAAATTTTCAGAAAAAATGATGATCTTTCCTTGAGAACCACCACCCCTATTTATACTTATTAGCAGAAGGGAAAGGTTTGAAAGATGAAATGTTTTTAGTCATAATTAATAGTCATTAATAGTCATTAAATACCTTTAAGTGTATTTAGACACCGTTAAGTGTATTCAACAACCATGATCAATAGTCATCAACAACTATTAAATACCATTAAGTGTATTTTGACACCGTTAAGGTATCCAACAACCATGATCAATAGTTATTAACAACCACTAAATATCATTAAGTGTATTTTGACACCGTTAAGGTATCCAACCGCCATGATCAATAGTTATTAACAACCACTAAATACCATTAAGTGTATTTAGACAGTCATGAAACACCAAAGGTATTTAAACACCATCAATATCCGTTAATAACCAATAACAACAATATTTGCTTCTTTCAACTTTTAAGGAAATAAAAAGTTTTTTCTCTTTTAAACTAAAAAAATCAAAAATGATTTATTCCTAAACTGAAAAAAATACTAACTGTCCTTTTCTTTTTCGAACTCGATCGATTAATCTGGAATAGTAGGGACCACAAATTTATTAGGAGAGGCTTCCAATTATAATATTTAATTCATAAAAGCATGAATTAACCATATCATCATAAATCACAGATTTTACCACTAAAAATCTGTAACTGCACTTCTCTATTTAATTTCAATTTTTTTTCCGTTAAAACTTATTAACTCCCCATGTTAGAATTAGCGACACCAATCAATTAAATCAAACTTCTGAAAAATTTAATCCATTGATTAATTTAATCATTTATCTTTATGCTTAAATTAATTCACGTGACGGATATACATATATAATCTACCTGCAGGGTTTTCACGTGACTACTTATAAGCAACCATAAAGGGGTGTCTTCTTTCTCATATCCGAGATATGGTTCTATCAACTAATTATTATTTCACGAATGTAATTTATTATTATCAAATCCATTAGGAATATTTGTCTCATCATAGAGTCTCACATTTTAATAGATTAAAATAATAAATCAAACTACACAGATCATAATAACTACATCAAGATTAAGAGTATAAGCTCAGGTAATGGACTAGAGATATTATTTATTGAAATTCAGAACCTACATACATATCTCAAATTGGTCCGTTCAATACATGCAAAATGTACTAACACAAGAAGTTGGAATTTTACCATTCCCATAATTAAGATTGAATTATATTTAATCTTGTGTTACAATCATCAAGATGTTTGTCCAACTTCATCTTTGATTGCGAACATTTAATTTATAACTTATAAGAACCGACAATTTTAATCTTCGGCGTATGAGTTAAAAAACTTCATACTCAAAAATCGTCTACTATATAAGTAATGGACACACATATAAACACAATGATCTATTCAAACAAAGACTTTATTGTAATAATTAACATAAAACGTAAAGTCTTTATAAAGGATTAAAATCAATACTATAACTCAACCATATGTTGTTGTTGTTGTTGTTGTTGTTGTTGTTGTTGTATAAGAACAAGAACCAAAATACGCAAGATCATGTTATAATTAATTATTATTATTATTATTATTATTATTATTATTATTATTATTATTATTATTATTATTAT